>OZ038486.1:15576121-15616121 GCA_964036315.1 Acanthosepion esculentum | reverse complement strand
CAAAAAGAATTGTAAAATTGCATATTATCAAGCAAAAAGTAAAATACCAGAGAAAAACAAACAAAAACGCCCGAAGCCATGTTTTGCTTGTGGTACAGATATTGCAATTTTAGGAATAAAAAATATTTCAACTGTGGAAGAGTTGGGCACAGAAGCACACATTGCCGTTCAAAAAATAAAGGCAATAAAATAAGAAAAACTAAAGTCCAACGAGGTAAACGATGGAATAACTAGAAAATTTGTTACCGTCGAAATAAATAATAAAAAAATAAAAATGCAACTTGACACTAGTTCGGATCTCTCTATCATAAATTTGCATACGTGGAAGAAGTTGGGGAAACCAACTTTAATGAAGACAAAGAAAATCGCGAAGTCAGTGACGGGAGAAAAAATACAATTTACTGGAACTTGTTACAAACGTCACGTTAAATAAAAAAACGCGAAAAGTTAAACTATTTGTCATAGAAAATACCACGAACTTACTTGGTACGAATTGGATAACAGAATTTCAATTATGGGATCTACCGATAAATTCTTTCTGTTACAATGTAGAAAGTTTAAACTTCCGAAGCCCAAAAATTAATAAAGAAACTTAAGGAAACATTTCCTACTGTTTTTTCTCTGGGGTTGGGAACGTGTACCAAGATGGAGGCAAAATTCTTTCTAAAAGAAAACGCTCAGGCGGTATTCAAAAAGAAAAGGAATGTTCCGTTTGCCTCAATGGAACAGATTGATAAAGAATTGGACAGATTAGAGAAATCCGGCGTACTCAAAAAAGTTGACTATAGTGATTGGGCAGCTCCGACGGTATACGTGAAAAAAAAGTCTAAAGACATTCGTGTTTGTGCGGATTTTTCGACGGGGTTAAACGCGGCACTTAAAGACTATAATTATCCTCTACCAACAGCGGAAGAAATATTTACGGAGCTTAATGGAGGCACAATATTTTCGAAGATAGACCTCAGCGATGCATATCTGCAAATACCGGTAGTGGAAGAAACGTCTAAACTTTTGTGTATTAACACAAATCGGGGTCTGTATAAATTTAACAGTCTACCTTTTGGGATTAAGGTCGCCCCGCCATTTTCCAACAAGTAATGGATTCGATGTTGGCTGGTCTGGATTTTGCAGTAGCGTATCTGGACGACATCCTCATGAGAAGTACAAGTATAGCAGAACACGTGGAACATGTAAATGCGGTAGTTTCCAGAATACAGGATTTTGGATTTAAACTCAAGGAAAGTAAATGCGAGTTTTTTATGGAAAAAGTGAAATATCTGGGGCAGATCACCGATAAGAATGGTAGAAGGCCAGACCCAGAGCGAGCAGTGGCTATAAAAGACATGCCGGCTCCGAAGGATATTACCACATTACAAAGTTTTTTTGGATTAGCTAATTATTACCAAATATACACCCCTAAAATGTATGATCTGCGGGAACCATTAAATGAACTATTGAAGAAAGGAAAACCCTGGAAGTGGACTAATGAATGCCAGAAAGCATTTGAAAAGATTAAGGAAGTGTTAACCTCGGAATTATTTTTAACCCATTACAATCCGGATTTAGAAATCAAAGTAGCTTGCGACGCAAGTGCGTATGTAGTAGGAGCGTGTATTTTACACAAAATGACAGATGGTCAAGTAAAACCAATTGCTCATGCTTCTAGAGCACTACTTCCGGCTGAGAAGAATTACTCTCAGATAGAGAAAGAGGCGCCAGGGATAATATTTGCAGTAGCGAAATTTCACCGCTTTCTCCACGGTCGACATTTTAAGCTACAAACCGATCATAAGCCTCTAATTTCGATTTTTGGATCGAAAAAGGGTTTGCCGAAGCAAACCAACTACAAAGATGGGCTACAATATTGCTAAATTATAACTTCAGCATGAAGTACATACCATCGAATAAATTTGGCTATGCTGATGGGCTGTCCAGGTTAATTCCTAAAAGGAGCGAACCATTAGAAGACACGGTAATTGCCTCACTGAAGTCAGAAGAAGAGCTGAAATTTACTGTGTGTAATGCAGTTCGGGAACTTCCAGTAACTCTAGAAAAAATAAAAGAAGAAGCCACCAGGGATGAGTATATCTTGAAAGTAAAAGAAAAATATCCAAGAGGGACCAGTACACAACAATGTGTTTTCGCTTTGCGATACGGTATTGTTATATAGAGAACGTGTGGTGATTCCATACACACTTCAAAAACAAATATTAAAGGATTTTCATACTGGTCATCCAGGCAGCACTAGGATGAAGAGCCTAATGCGAAGTTTTGTTTATTGGCCGAATATGGACAGGGACATTGAGAACGCAGTGGCAAAATGTAAAGGCTGTGCTTTGGCGGCAAAGGCACCCCCAGTAAAATTTAATCCCTGGCCAAAAACAGACCTACCATGGTCTAGGTTGCATGTGGATTTTGCAGGTCCACTGAATGGATACCATTACATCATAGTAGTGGATAGTTTCTCAAAATGGCCTGAGATACAAAGGATAAGAAAACCGACGACGCAAAGTACGAAAAACTTCCTGCTGGAATTGTTCGCAAGGTTTGGTGTAGTAGACACAATTGTGACAGACAACGGAAGTCAATTTACGTCGAAACAATTTAAAGATGTCTGCAAGGAATACAATGTCGAACATGTTACCACAGCTCCATATCATCCAAGATCAAACAGGTTAGCTGAAAAATTTGTGGACACCCTAAAAAGAGCTTTAAAGAAAGCTAGGGAAATACCTGCAGATGAAGCCCTACAGAAGTTTCTACAGGTATACAGACTTACCCCAATTAACGCAACACCAGCCTCACAATCGCCAGCTAAGGTGATGTTTGCACATCGGGTAAGATCTGTCTTCGACAAATTATTACCAAAAAAGACAAAGTCAGGTACAGAAAAATTTATTCAAGTAAAGAAATACAATCCTGGTGAAAAAGTATACTTTAAGCTATATAAACAGAATAAATCATTCTGGGAGAGTGGAAAAATAGAAAAGCGGATTGGCAACATGATGTACTTCGTGAAAGGTGAAAAATTCACGTGCAGACGGCACATTAACCAGATCAGACGACGCTCTTCAGACGTGGTTGACAGCGCTCCAGTTGAAGAAACATTTGATACATTTGATCTAACAACGCCAGCAACGATGTTACCTGAGGTACGCCGATCCAAGAGAAAAAGAAAGGCAACTGATCATTTAAAAATGGATCTAAAACGAAGGAGATACGCTACGATTTTGCTAAAAAAATGAAGTTTTTTTTGTATTTTTTCTTTCTTTCTCCTTTTTCTGTAAATAAAATAAAATAAAAAATTATAAGATTTAGATCAGGTCAAAAATGGAATATTGCTGCCATATTTGGACTGGAGCCGATCAATCTTCACTTTCCAGCCTTAATAGAGTTCAAAATCATTTACACAGTTTTGTGAGGATGGATTTATTTTTCACTCTGCAATCTCTTTCCCACAGACACAAAATTGCAAACTTGTCATTATTCTATTGCTATTTCCATGGCAAATGTTCAGAAGAGTTCTATTCTTTAGTTCAACCAATTCAGACTTACTTCTAGGATATTATATGCTATTTCCATGTAGTGAAATCGCCTTTATTCCCTCAGTTTTCCAAATATAAGCAGGAAGTTCCATTTTCAAATGCCCTCTTCCGCCCAAGGAACTGCTACTTTATGAAACAGACTTCCACTTAGATGCTTTCCTGAACACTTTAATCTTGATCTCTTCAAGTTAAGGGTCAATTGTTATCTAACCTTCTTATCCTAACAAACCTCACTTCCTACTGTCTCTTTCATTCATACCATACACCTTTTTCACCATTAACATTTTGGCAGTAACTCTCTACCTTGAATGACTGTCGAGACTTGGGTGATATTTTGTAAAACAAAAATAATGAGTTACTCACACAAACTCTGCACTCATTCAGACATAAAAACAAATTCAAAGAACATATGAAAATGTAATTTAAAAGGAATCCAGCACTTCCTAAAGAGCCAAAATCTCTATCACCTAATTGAGTAGGAGTTGAGAAAATAAAGATATTTGCGGGGAGAGAAATAAACAGGTTGACGAGTATGCATTCTCAAGTTAAAATTTGATAAACTGGGCTGACATTTGTACAATTCAAAGGCTCAAAATTCTCTTACAAGCCAGCATCTAGATACTATGGTCAGCACCTTTCATTTGTTATAAACATGCAACAAAATATTACTGAAGAGAGAGAGGGGCCTTTTTTCTGCCTTAATTTTAACTTTAAGCTGAGGCTAAAGAATAAAATTATTTGGGGAGTGGAAAAATTCTCAACTCCATGAAATTCCTTCTGCTATGTTAGTCAGATCAATGAAACAAGTCAGCTTGGAAAGATAAACCATCTAAGATTTCAAAACTCTGCTGCCTAGAAGCTATATATACTCATGGGGAGAGTAAACCCTAAAGACACATCTGAAGGTGGAGAATACAAAAGGTAGTCTGATGTTGCATTCAACAATGTTTTGGCAACTCCTGCAATGACACTGATACCAAGTTGTATAGACAACTGTCTCATGTAATTTGAATAAATTACAACATGGCTGGGATTTTGGCCTTATGCAGTGATCTATCATATTCTGTGTAATATATTTCTCTCTTTTGTGTGTGTGTGTGTATACTTTATTAATATGTCTTCTATCTTTGTAATTGTACTTTTAATTGCTTAATTCAGTAGCAAGGCAAGTCCATGCACAAATGAATGTAATTGGCAAAGTTTGAAAATTATAATCAGCATTTAATGTACATTATAATAACAAAAATAACCGTTTTCTTCTTTTAATGTCAGGTGTAGGAAAGAAGAAAAAAAAACGGACTGATAGACAAAGGAACAGACAGAAGTGTAGAGAAGAGGCTAAAATTAAAAAAAAAGAGAGAGAAAAAAGAATACATGAAGGAACCAGAAAGAACAAGAATATATATATATATATATATATATATATATATATATATATATATATAAAAGAATAATTTACTAAGTGTAGCTTAAATGTGGAACAAGGCCAGAAGTATAGAGCACCCAGTGAGGCTCAAGCTCACTACTCAGTCATAATTTGATTTTGTAAAAGTGAGAGAGAGAGAGTGAAGCAAATTGGAAAGTATCGTGAGAGAGAAAAATTTTTTTAACAAATACATTTAACAATAAGATTAGATATAAAGATTACTCCAACTCTTGGTATGTTAGTCAGTGGGACACAATTGTAATAGTTGCATACACAAAATACATGCCAGGTGAATGTTGAGAAGCCAATATATACAAGTATTAGGATAGAATATAAATTGATTATATTAGAAAAAAGAATAAAGAAAAATATATTTGGGGAAAAAGCATGTGGCAGCATTCTCAACAGAATAAACAAAGAACAAGATTAAAAAAAATGAAAATTAATATATAAAAGAGAGAGAAAGAAAAAGAAAAGACATAATTCTACTGATCAATAAAATCAAATAGTTAATTGAAAACAAAAAAGATAAAAGCTAAACAAATTTCTAATTTATATATAAAGTCAGTCATATGGACAAACTCTTTACTAAATGGGCCTGATCAATAAACTACATTTTCTGAAAAATTTGAAATCTAATATAGTGAATAAATACCAGGCCTGTTCAGCTCATGAACATTTAAAACAAAAAATTCCTATTAACAATTTAGAAATATTTTATATCTTATTTTTTCTCTTTTAATTTACATCTTTTTGAATGAGAAATTATGAGATGTTTAGTAATATAATTATGTAAACAAATTTATTCTAAAGTGAGGCTGAAATTCTTGTTCAGAAATTACAAAAGGAATTATAAAAATTAACTTCCTATTAAGATGAGTATACAGCCTAAACATTAACCTTATAAAATATCTTCATTATATATTTCCTTCCCTTCATATAGTGAGAATCTAACCTGGTTAATAAAAAATGCACAATTTACATTGACTGGTCTGCTCATAAAAAAATAGGAAAATTTTTTTACAGAATTGCGTTTATTAGATGTTGCTCAAGCCATACCTTTTTCAAAATCAAAAAGTATTGTCCCCAATTATTTTAAAAGTTTGGGGTTCGGTTCATAATATAAATAGTATCAAGTCAATCTTTGACTTCTTAAAAGAGTTATCTGTACTTTGTTTTTATTTACAAATGTCAAGTTTGAGACTGTGCTTACATCATTTATAACTGTGTGCTATTGATGTTGTCCTTTGTTTCTCAATTCAAACTCAGTTGTCTTCCATGCACCAATGTGAAATACTTTTGATTTATGATGTTGCATTGTCCAGCTAGAAGTAGTTCCAAAGGGATGGGTGCATCATAAACTGAGGTACCTAGTCAGCCACAGTACCTCAGTCAGCTATGGTATTTAAATGATCTTTTATTAATACCAAGGTTCCCAATGTGCATCAAAAAATATTCCCTATTCTATTACCCTACCACCACCAGCCTGAAATATTTTTGTGTTGCTTACACCAAATTCTGGCCATCTTACCATCTGAGGGGTTGTAGCAGGAATTTAGACTTACCTAGAATCATTTAGTAAATTGTTATCTCAATTTCTTATCTAACACAAGTGTCACCTGGCTGTAGCCTATCTGCTTCAAGGTTCAATATGCTGTGCATTCAAAGAGGGTCTTCTGTATACCTCCATTGTGTGGTTACTTGAGCTGCTGCTGTTGTCTTTCTGTCAGCTTGAACCAGTTTAGCCATTTTCTTCTGATCTATTTCAGCAACAAGGGATTTCCACCCACAAAATTATCACAGATTGGAATTTTTTTTTCTTTTTCTAACCATTCTTTGTAAAACCCAAGAGATGGTTGTGCTGGACATAGTAGCTCAGCAGTTTTACTTCTAAATAACTGGACTTGCACATCTGGGACCAATGACTATGCCACATTCAAAGTCACTTAACTTTCTTACAGATGGCAGTTTCATTCTTTTTTGGAACTTATTAGCAGTGTGCATCTTCTACTGACTGAGAGTTAAACCCAGACTGCTCTGATATGATGCTAGCCTCATACCATTGGGCCAACGGGTTACGGTGGCAAGGGGAGAAACTAAGTTACTAGATATAACAGAAATTATAATTATCCCCTAATTACTAATCAATAATATAACCTATGCTGGATCCAGCTTCTAATGCTCTGTGCATTGAGGATTCCAGTTTTAGACATGATGAATCATATATATATATATATATATATAAGCACGTTACTTTTTATATATGCATGTGCGTACTTGATAAATAAAGTTATCACCATGACATAAAAACCTGCTCTTTATTTATAAATTTCAATAATACATTTGAGAATGAGTGTCTGATACCCCCTGACAAGTGGATGAAATGATTTCTGGAGGGACCATCTATGAAAATCTGGAGTTGTGCGTGTGTTTGTGTTTTTTTTAACTCATTAAAAAGATGTGATTTCAACATAACTATTTTGGAAATTGTAATGCATCTTCAGCCATTTAGCTATAAATTATTTTAAATATGATTATTATATATGGATTTATTTTATATAAAACAAAATTCAATGTTAGGGAGAGAGTGTTTCTAGATAGAAACAATGTGGTCATAGAAATCAAAACTGCAAGTTGAATGGCAGTTTCATGCCTTAATTGATCATATAGTAATCCCCTTTAATTACTTCTATATATATATATTAAAAAAAAAATAATAATTGACAGCTTTTGGGGGGGGTGTTTATGGTCCTGACAGAGTTTGCTTATTTTATATTTATTGTTTTACTTTCTTTGGTTCTCAAGTTTGGTATTTGCTTTTAAAACAAAATTAGTTTAAATTATGGGTTATTGCATATTGTCTTTGGAATCATGAGATGGTTGTAGATAGCATAAAAAAAAATCAAAATGCAAAAAGAAAATATACAATATAAAAAAGCATAAAAACTAAGAGTCAGGACTATGAATAAATATTATAATTAAATACTGAAATGTCACCCCTTTAAGTATATACGTCACAAATTTCAATCATGTGTGAAATGAAATCATGTATTCAAATGCCACCTATTGAAAAACACTATGAACTTTTGTTTCAACCAAATTAAGTAAAAATTGAAAGTAAATAACAGTTTCAAATATAGTAATGCTCTGTATAAAATATACAATTTTAAATTGAATAACTAATCACAGACTTATTTTAGTCAGCCTTTTTTATTATCCCAAAGTTGTAGAATTAAAGAACATATACCAAACATTATTCAGGCAATTGAAATTCTCTATCAGATGTTTACTGTTGATAGAATGTTTTGGCCAATCCATTATTCAGTTTGTAGATGTATTCTGTGCAAAAAAGAAAGCATTCCTCCAAATTGGTAATAAAAAGATCATTATTAGACCAACTCAACCAATTTCCATTGCATTAGGTTAGTATGTTAATAACCATTTTCCATCAACATTTTGGATCCACTACCATCACCCAGGTTTCCTTTTCCTAGTTACAAGAGCTAAAGAAGGAATTGGTAGAAACATTGTACTAACAGCAAGTGTACAAAGTGGTTCAAGTATTTTTTAAAGTTATACACAATAAAAAACCTGTTTGTCTTAAAATATTCCAATATTATACACTAGTATATGTCTGAATTTATGTATGAGGAGTTATCATTACTTACACCATTTTATATTTGGACTATTGTCCTCATTTTTGTTGTTTTTATCACGTTTTGGCTGTTGTGCCCTGACTTTCCTCAGGTGTACATCAGTCTACAGGGAATTCTGAACTGAATAATCGATTAAAGTTTGGAATTTCCTGTTGGTTATCCAGATCGATATATAACTAAGGAAGGCCGGAAGGCACAACTGTAGACGGTAAAAGCAACACAAAAAACAAATAAGCAAAGTGACAAGAGTTGTTCTTCTCTGTCGTCGCTACAAAGAAAGAGATTGCAAGACTCCTTTCCTCAGCCGTTACGCAGTCGTGAAACGGACACCCAAATCAAACGTACCGGCTATAACTGCCTCTTAGTACGCCAGTCAGTTCGCACGTCCGACTCTGTTTCACGAAGTTCGCCGAAAGACTGATGCTATCTGTGCCGCTAACATCTCCTTTTTATGGCACTCCGACACTGCAAAATTTGCATGTGTTGTTACGCAATCTCGTTCTGAACGAGACAGGCGCGCATAAAACGCGTCTTCACAAGCGGCCATGTTTCTTGCATGATTCGCCACGCAGGCAAGACACGTTCGTACGCGTTTCGAGTTCCGGAGTAAGTCATCACAACAACAACTGAAATATTGTGATAAAAACAACAAAGATGAGGCAATAGTCTGAATATAAAATGGTGTAAATAATGTTTGTTTACATCAAATGTAAGCTTGTCTTTTCATTATGCCAGACAATTTTACAAGTTATTCAATAAAACAAAACAAATGGAAAAGAAAAGTTATTATCTATTACATAAAAAAAAAAAAATCCCCTGGAAAGATTTTAAAGAGAATTTGAGTACAATTTTTAGCTGAGAGTTTTCAATGCTTATATTTATTAAAAGGGAAGGCTTTTGAGATTTTTAAACAAATTAATGAAAGAAAATTACCAATTTCATCTAAAATTCTATTATTTAAAAATAAAAAAAATTACGTAAATGTAGAGATTATACTGTAGTTTAAACTTATTCAAGTATTTCAGTGAAGAGTCCTAACAATAGTTTCGTTCTTTCTTTCCACTGTTTTTACTTTTGTTATTTCATTTGGGTTTACTGCCATATCACATTGAAACACTGGTTCTTGTATGATCACCAAAGTTAAGCAACGTCAATCCTGGTCAGTAACTACATGGATGACTGCTTGGGAATACCAGTAAGCTTGGATGTGAGAGCAGTGTAATGGAGGATGGCTCGGAATTGGAAATTGAAGAGCAAACTTCCAATTTCAGTCTGGTTCATTATATTCATTTATGTGCAAATAGTCTTGGGAAAGGTATAAATCCACCTTTTCTCCTCCAAGCTACGGATTAATTAGTAGGATTTATATCAGTAAAATAATTAGCATCTTCAAAAAAGATTCTTACAATCTAAAACTATTTTCTGGCTTTAAATAACCTGCAAAAAGTTGATAAGCCATAAAAAACCAAATCATGGTTTCAGACATTCATTTGAGGATGCTGTATTACAAGTAATATTGTTCAGAGAATATATTTTTGTATGTTTAAAATGAATACAGAAAAGCATAATGAGTAAGATTAGATTTTATTTTCTGAGAATCAACATTTCAAACATTTCCTATGAGTTGGTTGATTACGGGCGGGGTTCAGTAGAGTGGGTGTTCGTTTGGAGGATATCATAAATGCTTGGGTCCTGTTTGTTGTCATTGTGTAAAGGGATCAATCCATTGAGCTGATTAATCACACGCTCATAATGACAGCCATCCCAGTATACCTTGCCACAACTGACACAGCAGTAAAACAGTTTGTTCTCATCAAATAAACAATCTGGTATATATTCCAACTGGATGGGCACACCACTGTTGCGAAAGATGGCGGTGTTCATATCAATGAAATGCTCATCCTCCACAATTGGACCACTTCTGACACTGACATCTTTCAACATGGGCATTAATTTGCAAGCAGATACATCTGGGTCAGGAATAAACTCTGGGCTCCCAAAACCATTTGGATTGGAAGACCACGCCTTGTCTGGTGAACATTTTTGTTGTTGAGATTTAACTTCTTTTAGAATTCGCATTTTTTCTGATTCAACTAAGATGAATGTCTTTGAATTGCAGAGCTGAATAAAAAAAATAAAAAAATAAAAAAAAAAAAGAGAGAAAGAAATTTAGAGGAAGAAAAAAAAGAAAAGAATTCATTCATTAATTTTATATTGCATGTAACATAAAAATCCCAAAAACAGAATTACAAAAGATCAAGCAAAATATCAATAATTAACTAAAACTATCAATAAACTAGCAAAAAGTAATTTATATTAAGATTTATTCAACAAACATGTCCTGGATAAAGAAAAGGAAAATTGTATTCATGTTAGTTTAATTCTTTTTGTATGATTTTAGCTTTGTTAACTAGTCAGCATTTAAAGTGAAAAGGTAGTTTGAGGCCAGTTTAAATACTTGTTTACAGAGTCAACAATCATCTCAGATTTAAACCTCTTCATCACATGCAACACATGGCCTGTATGCCTAAGGCAGACCAGAACCAAGACCAGCTTTACAAAGTGGAAAAGACTGAACATATTTGATGCGTAAACAAGACTTTATGAGAGCAGCAACAACACAAGATTAAGAACCTTGTTTGTTGTAAAATTCATAAAAAATTTCACATTATATTGCTGCTTCCTCATTTTTCTTCTACAACAATAACAACGATGTAGGTCTCTTATATTTGTATAGAAAAATATAAAATTAAAAACACCTAAAATATAAATTTAGAAATTGTGGTTCACATGTTACAAATGCTTGGACAGCACTTCTCTATACCATAAAATGTTCTGAAAATAATCAGATAAGACTTAGACTTCTCAAAATAGAATAACAATTATTTTTCCTCAAATGGTACCAATGAGGCAGAACCTTGTTAACCAAAATAGAAGAAATTGCTAAATTAGGAACTGAGGATTTTGACTCACCTGGCACCTGCTCAAGATATCTTGTTTCTGGACTCTTACATTGAAATGTTCCAAAACATCTTGTAATTGTTTCTTGGCTTTGTTGTTTGCTACACAATAACAGTTGTCTTCTCCAAGTCTGGCACAGAACTAAACGCAAAAGAACCAGCATTATTGCAAGATTGTGTTTTTTTTTTGTTTTTTTGTTTTTTTTTACTTACCAGCATTTTGTTTTTCATAAAATAAGACTTGAAAATTTACCCTGCACCCAGCAGGCTTAAAGTTAGTCTTTCTTTTTATATATATATATATATAAATGAAAAGATGAGGAAACTGTTTAGTTTAGCCAATGTGTTTCGTCATTTGACAGACTGTATCAAGCCAAATGTGATGGCTTTATTTTGCAACAAGTATACATTTGACAGTTACTCAAAATTTCCAAATTTAAGAACACTCATAAATATTTGTTAGTTGACTGTAAAGATTTAGGAGTTAGACCCTAGATTACGTCAAATGGCATCTTCGAAAGGAAATTTTTAAATGCAAAGATGCTCAATAACAGGTTAACAGAAATGTCTAGGCATTTAGACCTTAGATTACATCATTTAGTATACTCGAAAAAGAAAAAAAAAGTTTCTGGGATTGAAATATGAGATTGACATTTGTATTATACATCTCCATGAAAATACTGAGAACAGAAAAGAAGATATCCTGGGATTTTATTTTTACTTAAAAAAAAAAAAAAAAAAAAAAAAAAAAGTGGACCCACAAAAAGGCTATATGTGAGCTTTTGACAATTGATTAATGATGTTTCTAAAGGTACTGGTTAAAGAAAAATCAAAAACAAAATATCATCTTAAGTACCAGCAAGGCAAGGTCATATGTTAATTATAAAAATTTTGGCATGAGAAAATATCTCAAAATAATTGCTGACTTGAAGATAGAGATTTCTTTTTCTTTTCCAAGAAGTCAAGGGTTCCAACAGACCTTGACAAATGATTTATGATAATTGTAAACATGAAATAGCCAAAGAGTGTCTGAGATATCATTCTAAATCGCAAAGTCCTAGAAGTTGGCCAAGCCATGACAGGCCAGACCACATGTTATTTGTAAAGTCGAAAAAGGGAATTTTATAAAACAAGTTGATAAATTCTAAACTAAGAAATAAACAGAGATTTTAAGAGACAGAGCCATGTGTTTTTTGTAAGTATGAGAATTTTGTAAACAAAAACATTTTTAGTTTATAATTTTAATGAGGCCAGCTTAGCCACGCCTGCATGGCCAGGACGCCATTGGTCAAATGGTAGCAATGGTGATAGGTGAAGGCAATTTGAGGAGAAAGACGGCGAAGTTGTTAATGCCCACTGAAAGGAATTGGTATGAGGTACCAATGTGAGAAGGAGGGAGTTTAGGAGAATAGCTATCATGCATCCTCTCCTCATGGACGAAGGGATCCCCCAAAAATGGAAAGTGATTAATTTTCCAAAATGAGAAGTAATCAATTTTCCTGGCCGGACAACATAGAGGTTTCTTGTCAGAAATCGGGAATTACTGAAAATCCCAGGCTGCGCTAACTCTGCACCGTTTTTTTGGTCAGTGTCCATATAAGCGAGTGCTCTTGGGCAGTTCGCCAGTAGAGTTAGTAGAGTTCAGCCCAGCAGTTTGAGTAGCAAGACTGAGAGATTCCACAACTTCCTATTTTTGACTTTGCTTTCCTACCAATAGCAAAATATACTGACAAAGCTAAGTCAGCACTTAAAAACTAAACCAGTTGACTTAGAAGACCAGAATTTGCCTAAGAAGCATAAAAGTGTGACTCTCTGAAGAAAACGGGTTGGGAGAAAAATACACACTCCTGAATATAACGGAGAGATAAAAGTTAATTTGTTTCTTTCAACATACTTGAACCTTTTGGGTTTTTATTTGCTTCTTTTCTTTACGCTTGTGCGATATCACCTCCAGTTTAAACTCATATTACACTACGGCCTGATGTCTGATTGATCTCGTCTAAGGTCAAAATCACAACGTGGGTAGGTTAGACTTGAGATCGAAGCAGTTGCTTCGGTAACCAGACATTGGAAGTGAGCCGGGAACGACGGAGCTGGTGTCAAACCGGTTGCATCTGGTGTGAAGCTGTTTGAAATCGACCAACCATCCCACTCGGTACCCTGACCAAAGGACCCTGCTGAGCAGCGACGGCCACTGATCGACCAGGACACAGGGGTCGGTGGCAGCGACTAAGAGTCGACCCCAAAATGCTTGAAGGAGAAATATCACAGTTTCATGCCCACAAGGTTTTTGAATGTGTTTTCTATATGTGCTTCTTCTTTGGGTAGGTATTGGGGGCTGCAAATTCTTAGTGCTCTTACGTAGAAACCTATAATTATATCAGAATCAGAGGCTTCCATAACTATAAGCATGCAATATTTTGAGAAATTTTGTTTAAAGTAACAACAACTACAGACTTTTAGGCTGCCTCACTTAAAAGTAACCAATTCATGTATACAACCACTTACTTGCTTGACTGATTTGCAGTATTAATTTACTTATTTTGAGTACAATGTCAGTGCAGTGGATAATTTTTTTCTTGGCAAAAGCCATCATAGTTACTCTTAAACAGTCAAAGATATCCAAATTTATCAGCTTCTGTGTTTCATGAAAGAGCTATTATAAAACACAGTTGAAATAAAAATAACATTTTTTTGTCAGCCCTCACATATTCTTTTAAGCAATTCATCCTAAGCAAGGCAGGAGTGCCACTAGCATGCAAGGGGCTACAGAGAGCGTAAGTAAGGTAAAAGACTGGGTATGGGGGGGGGGATAAATAGAATGGAGGAGGATAAAAAGAAGAATGGCAATCAAGGCAACAGTTGATTGACATTACATTTAAATTCTTGAAGATTATAGTTATCAGGGAACCAAGTCAGAGGAAAGGAGTTCCACAGTCGGGAAGTGCGAGAGAAGAAACTGTTGGAGTAGAAGAGGCAATTGCATTTAACTGTTTCAACAGTAAAGGGTGGGACTGAGATGCCAACCTAGTAGCTCGCTTAAATTCATGCAGTTGGGGCATCAGTGAAAATAGCTCATCAGAGCAGTTGCCATGAAAATATTTATAGAAAAGACAGAGGGAAGCCACATTACGTCCGTGAAAAAGTGACTGGAGTTGAGACCTCAAGTCGGGACCAATCACATTGCATATCTGTTTTTGAATTTTGTTGAGAACCTCAAGATGAACAGCGGGGGCACCAGGCCATATATGGCAATAGTATTCCATGCATGGACGAATGGTAGATGTGAAGGATAGACAAGAAAAACCTTCTGGCATGACACAGAGAACCAATTTTCCTTCTGGTAGATGCAGCAATTGATTCAATGTAGTTGTTCCATCTCAGGTCAGTGGAGAATGTGAGACCAAGAAGGCGCAGTGAGGCGCTCTCTTAGAGTTGAGCATCAACCATACTGAGGAGAGGCAGGACGTTTCTCTATGGTGAGTAAATGACAGCAGTTTCGTTTTGGATACATTAAAATTCACAAGCCATTTTCTGCCCCAATCAACCACAGATTAGAAGTCATTTGCAAGACCAACAGCCAGATTAACTTTTGAGACAGGAGTAAATGTCAGTGTCGTTCTGCGTAGATGCTGATTTGAGAACTGATGATGTCAGGAGATCATTGATGCAGATCAAAAACAGTGTAGGACCAAGTATAGAGCCTTGAGGAACACCAGTGTTTGTATGGAAGGAACTGGAGGAGAACTCATTCGGGACAACCTTCCTTTCAGTGTTAGACAGGAATGATTGGATTAAATCAGGAATGATTGGATTCTGTAATACCGTATTTATGAAGCTTACATAGAAGGCCAGCATGCCAAATGCCTTTGATATATCTAAAGCAACAGCTCGATATACATATTCAGTTATGGCCGTAAGCACATCAGTGGTAGACTGGACAAAGTGGAAACCATGTTTGTCAGAGAGCAGAACATTGGGAGGTGAGATGCTTAATTAGTTTGGCATTGATTAAAGCCTTGAAGACTTTGCTGAAGAGTGGTAGGAGACTGATGGGTTAGATGGGTCTCCAGAGTTCTTAAAGACCAGAATAACAGAGGGGGACTTCCAACAGGCTGGAAAGCAAGAATTGGCAAGGCAATAGCCGTAGAGTTTGGAGAGAACTGGAGCCAGCTCAGGGGCACATTTCTTTAAGACTATAGCTGGTATCCAGTCACCACCACTTGCTTTATGAGAGTCTAAATTAAAGATATCTAATACCATCGACAGGGTTATGCACATCTCACTCTATATAGACTCAGTTCTAAGGGGAAAATCAATTGTGGGCACCCCAGATGAGTTGTGTGCTGAGTTGGGTTAGAATTTCCAAGCAAAGCGTTCAGCCTTATCAGCTGAGGATGTTAGGACTTTGAATTGATTGAATAGAGGAGAGATTGAGGATTTGTTGTAGTTCAGCATGCTCTTGCAGAGCCGCCAATAATCTTTAGAACCAAACTTGCAAAATGCAATATGTTGTTTCATCCTGTCAGCAAATAGTAACTTTGCTTCATTGAGGACACGCTTGCATTCATTATGAGCAGAGACAAAGATATGTCTGTTGCAATCAGACATGTCACTCTGGTAGAGATGGAAGCGATTCCTATGGTTTATAGCAGCAGTGCAAACAGGTGAGAACCAAGGACATGAGCGAAATTTAACTTGGTATTTTCTTGCTGAAATGGCCGCCTCGATGCTGGCTTTTACCCAGGAGGAGACCTCAGATGCACATTTTTGTATGGGATTTGCAAAAGATAAGTTTGGATGTAAACTAGGAATTCCATTATGTTCAAAAATAAAATACAATCAAACCTTATTTAGGTAAACAGGAGATCATTATATGGTTGTATAAATTTGCATATCTGCTTACCAATAAGAATTGAAAATGTAAAAATATTATACTTGTAATTTTATGGCATATTGCCACCTCTATAAAAAAAAGAGTAAATAGTCCTATTTAATAGATTTTCAATTTTTAATCATTTATTAAGTTTCAGCATCCGTATATCCAAAGTTTTGAAATGCAAAAGACAATGCCAACCTGTAGTATTTTAGATTAGAAAGTTATCCTGTTATATTCTAGAAACCAATAAGACAAAGATAAGCAATCCAACATAATTCCTCATGGGTGCCTGATGGAAAATATTGGAAGAGTCATTGGTATTCAAGAAAACTATTATTAACCTCAAATGTGATGTGTGCATTATTTTAAAAATATATTGGATCATTTCAAAATGACACTGAACATACAGACATCTAACTCATTTTAAGATGTATAAATTTGGAGAATAAATCCTTGAAGCCAACAAGTTATTTGTCATTATATTGAAAAGAGTGAGTGAAGTTTTATATAAATTTTCTCGGTGACATTAGAATTTAGATACTATTAAGTTCTATATGTAAAACTTACCATTTGATATACTTTGCCTGAAGTAAGAACAACACGATTCTCCCGGATTGCCATCTGAAAAATAAAAATTTAGACTTTGAATAAAGTGATATAATAAAATAATTATTTTGTAACAGTTTTACACACACATTATATATATATATATATATATATATATATATATATATATATATATATATCCGGGTAAGATAACAAATGGAGCATAATTCCAATGTATGTAATATTTAATTTAAAAGAAGGACCAATACAGAGTAGAGCTAAATATTATTTATGATCAGTGATTAAAACAAAAACATTAAAAAATTCTACACAATAGCAATCAGGTGATGCTAAATTACAGGTGAGTGAACAATTAATTTTGAAAGCAGAATACTTCCTCTTTCTTTTTTTTAAAAGAGAAGTAAAAAAAAAAAAAAACCCAATTAAAATGAGGCTTTTGGGTTTATTGCGATCTACATAGAATCCTAGACTGATACAAATGATTACATCATTTTATAAAATATAGAGAAGTACGAGTTCAACTTTCACAGGAAGTTAAGGGGGAAGGGATAGGGGAATAATCTAGCATAATGTTAACTAGCTATATGCTCAGTCATCTTCCGACATAGAATTTTGTAGTTGATAATTAAAAGGCTTCTTTAAGATACCAGTAAAAAAAAAAAAATCCCCCAAAAAACAAGTCAAATTCAAAACTACTTTGGTAAATTAATATGCAACAGTTAAGTAAAGACCATCCATATAAGATGTTAATAATACAAACTATTCAATATAAGATGTTAATAATACTAACTAGACATTAATGCAGACATCAAATACAGGGTTATACAAAGGTGATGGTCTTATTAAAAAAAAAAAAAAAAAAAAAAAAAACTTTTTATAGGTGTGTCAATATGCTATAAAATTACAAGTATAATATATACATAGGGTGTGATGGATAAATTCTAGTCTAAATTGCACAAAAATGAAAATAACTGACATTTTAGCAGATATATTTATCAAAATTACTCTTTAGTATTTCAAAATATTTTTGTGTAAAGTTATTCAATAAAATTGCCATTGATTTCCACCACCACCTCCAGATGACTTCGAAATCTTCTGAAATTCCATTGGACGGTCCCCTTGTTTCACTTGGTGAATACTGCCATAATCCTTGCCTTCAATTCATCTTTGGTGTGACAAGGAGTTTTGTTGGTTTCTTGCTTGACTGCACCTCACACATAATAATGAAGGGGGGTTGCAGTCTGGGGAGTTAGGTAGCCAGACGTAAGGGGTGATGTGGTTGCAGTATTGTCAGCCATGACTGGGTTCTCCTGCTTGTGTGGCATGGTACAGAGTTCTGCTGCCAGACATAGGGTCTTCCAGCAGCAGCTGGCATGAATGCCAAACAGTACAGTATGCCATTTCCAAATTTCTGGCAGAATGAATTGTGTCAAGGTGCTACTTTTCTCACAGATGGTGCCCAACTGACGTTACTATACTGTGCAGTTGACAAAATATAAAACAAACACACATGTGCTAAATTAATATAAAATGGCAACAATTTACCCATCACACACTGAATGTGTGTGTGTGTGTGTGCACGTATATATATATATATATATATATATATATTATTTATTTATTTTCAGGCATGTTTCATTGAATAATATAGACTATGTCTATTTTTATAATAATCCTTTTTAGTGCTCTAATTAGCTTTTTGGTGTTAAGTTGAAATTCAAGGAAGGCGCTGTAGTTTTTTGTTAACCCAAGTAATTTCGATCTCCTCTGAGATCATCTGCAGAAGTGAATTGCGAATACAAAATGATTGTAACTGATTGTTGTGATTGTGACTTTTGAAAACACCCGTGAACGCGCTTTTAATAATTATTTTAAAATCAGATTGAAACTTATCTCAAGGATTGTTTATAGTTGCCTATTAGTCAATGTACATACCATATGTGGTTCATGCATGCATGTGTGGTTTAAGTTAAATAAAAGCCCATTCTCATTATTTAATAGTGCCACCTTGTACAACAATTCAGGAATAAAGCCATAGGAAGAGGTTTAAGTCAGATACTCACAGCAATGGCATCTTTATGACTTTGGCCATTTTTCAAGATGAGAGTGTCAACTCCAACACTGCGGAGACTCCATCCCAACCCTTGTAACATGGTATCAACAATGACACGTAAACTGTGAGGAGAAATGGCAGGAACATTGTGCTGGCCGGATGAAAGTGAACATTGACTACTGCTACTATTGATGTAGTCAAAATCACAACTGGTTTCTTCCTTATCACATGTTGCGGACTCCATGTCCTACAATATAAGAAATAAATTAAGGCTTTCAAATGTTCAGTTTTGTATAAAATAGTTTCATTTATAGTAAGATAGAGAAGAGATTTTGTCAGTGACAGAAGCAAGTAACGGTTTTGAGCAATAGAAAATGAAACAAGGTATGAATGAACAGATAAAAAAAAAATGTATGAAATGATTTAAAGAAATAATAATAAAAGTAAAGCTTATCTATATTCATAAATTTTATGCAAACCATCTTAGTATAAACTAAGACAGTAATAACTTTAAAAATATTAAAAACCCTATTCTTTATTGTTACAACAATGGCACGTTAGATGAATCAATTCCAATTCTTGTTGATGCAAGATGTCTGAGCCTAAGTGAAACAACAGAAATTTGAATAATTTTCTAGATAGGCATGTTCTACTGACTTGGAAGATTTGGTACAACATTTCTATTCTGTGTTTCTTCCCAATTTAACTGAACCAAATTAAACTAAAATTGGTAATGAGTAAAAAAAGAAAGAAGATGGCCTGCCTCATTGGCTGAAACAGCCATCTTGATGTCCAAGCACATTCAAGAAATTTATATTTCAGATGCCATGTAACACTATTTGGGTTGCTGGTAATTAATAATAACGACTTGGAATATCAATGAAAAGAAGATATTGATGAATAAACTACTATGAAAAGGGTTTAAAAATATCAAGAATGATAGACTGATAATAACTAGTTCCCAGAGAATAGAGATTTATACAATAGACCAGGTGACTGGCTGAAAGCAATGCTTGGTTTGTGCAAACAGGTCAAGTGTTGACAATCTTCAGCAAACAATGCCCGAGAGATCAACATGAGGAGAATTAGGTTAAAACAAATGCAGTCATTTTACGGAGATGTCAGGATGGAAAACAATAAATTAAACACCTGCAAAATAATGACCTTCAGCTGAACGAATTGTCACTATGAGTTGCAAAATTTTCCCCGAGAAAGTGTCTGTTGGATCAAAGATGAGAAAGCTAATTGTTGTACAAGGTAACCAAAGCAAAGAAGTCCGTGAGGGCTTTGCGCAAGTCTGCTTCATTGGTGAAGGATTTCCCACGAAGATGATTATCCAGGGAGTGGAAGAGGTGGTAATCGGATGGCGCAAGGTCAGGTGAATAAGGTGGATGGCACAAAGTCTCCCACCCAAGTTGCTGTATGGTATCCCTGACCAATTGCGCGACATGCGGCCTGGAGTTGTTATGGAGGAAAAGCACACCTTTGCGATTCACCAGTGGCGCAATGCCTGTTGCACACATTTCAATTGCTGCAAATATAGGTCTCCAGTGACCGTTTGGCCCGTTGGTAGCAGTTCAAAATGAACCACTTGACGACCTGTCCACCAGACACAAAGCATAATCTTGCGTGGGTGCATAGGCGTCTTGCGGTGTGAGGGACAGCATCTCGAGGAGACAAACAATGTCTGGAATGCTTGGGAGTTTCGTACAGAACCCACTTTTCATCGCTGGTAAGCACTCAATTGAATAAGGATGTGGTACGGTGGCGAGAAAGCAGCGATACGCAGGCTGCCACTTTTTGTCCTTTGTGGACCTCCAACAGCATTTGCGGAACCCACTTTCTCAGTTTGTACGTCTTACCTAGGAGGTGCAGGTGAAGTCTGTTTCATCGGAAACGTTGAACTGTCTTGCAAGTTCACCACACGTTAGACTACTGTCCTCTTCAATGGCCGCCTTCAGGACTCCGTCATTCAAGACCTGTGGTCGTCCACTGCGAGGCTCATCATGGAGAGACAAATCTCCTGACTTGAATTTTCAAAACCAACGCCTTGCAGTACGTTCATCCACAGCACTATCCCCAAACACTTGACATATGCGTCGACTTGATGCAGCTGCTGATAAGCCCACTTTGAAGTCATAAAGCAATGGGATCTCTAGACACTTCCATCCTTCTCACAGCTGTCCGGCTTATAACTGATGGCCGGGCACGGTGCGCATGTTTTTTATAACATCTGATGTTCCTACTTCCGGCTGTCCGAATTTGAAAACAATTGCTACACTCATTTCGTATATATTTCAATTTCATTCAATGACTAATCAAAAAACAGACAGAATTTTTTGGTTACCTTGTATCAATTCACTCATGAGATGATAGCATTTGGAACCATAATTTTTTTAATTAGTCTTTGATCGAATACTGGAGGTAACAGGCACAGAAGTGCAATCAAAGAAGGAGGGGCTGCCTGCACCCACTGAAGGGTAGCAGGAACAGACAAGACATTAAGGAGGTTGAAGGAGCTGCCCATATCCACTGGAAAGCACTGATGGGAGATGGTAATAAGAGAAAGTAGAAGTAGCCAGGTGGAGTGATGCCTGCACTCATCTCTCATGAGAGAAGGAGAATTCCCCAAAATTATGAAGTAATTTAATTTCTCAGGAACAAAAAAGAAATGGACTGTTGTTGGAAATCAGGGGATTCACCAAAACCCAACCTACATCTTTTCCTGCACTGGTTTCTAGTTGGAGTTCATAAATATGAATGTGCGAAAGCAATTCAGACAGTAGACAGTTGAGAGCCAAGAGAGGAAGCGGCAGAGGTCACTGAAAGATTCCACAACTCCTGCCAAAAACAAGAACCTCCGACTTCAGCCTTGAGCCAAACTTACCAAATCAGTAAAACAAATTTTGCTAACTCTGCAAGCCAAAACTTACCAGCTTACCCAAATGTTGCACCTAATTTCGGAACGGGTTGGGTCGACAAACACCTGTATGTGAAAACAACTACTAACAAACCATTGTATGCAGTATTCGATATAAAAATAGTAATTATTTTTTATATATATATATATATATATATATATATATATATATATATATAATTCAAGTACCGTTTTTTTTCTCCAATTTTATTGTGACTTTGCTCGACCTGGATCAGTCCAACATGAAGACACCTGTGACGAATCGATCTTGGTTGCCTTATAATCAATCAATCACAACGTGGAGTAAAGCAGGTGAGGACTGAAGAGATCACCCCATTGAACAAACTAGGATCTAGCCCTGGCTGACCACGACGAAGGGGTTACATTTCTTGTTGTGAACCAGGATTGACTCTGAAAGGTTACATTTGTTGCCATGAACTAAGATCAAGCCTGAAGTGTTACCGCTACACTAGCCAGTAGTTTCCACTCTATATGAAAAATTGGTGCTATGCAATCTTCTTATCTGTTCTTTGCTCCCCCTCACCATCAGGTAAACTTTGTAAATGTCAAGTAATTTCAAGTTAGTAATCTCCATTTTCTACAAATGATTTTTGTCATGAAAAGCTGATACAAAAAAATTAATGTTTATGAACAGAAATTTTTGACAGATGGCATTTTCTGCACGAAATAAATCATACTCACCATTTTCTTGTCACAATCCATATCATTTGGAAACATTTGCTCTAATGTTGTAGATGAAGATTGACTTGTATTTTCTGTACTTAAATCAATCTTTTTTTCCAAGGCTATTTCATACAATTGCAGCAATACAAAGGCATCTAAGGCTGGAAAGAAAAGGGAAGAATTTTTAAAACATATTCCAAACGGTTTCAGACTTATATAGACTGAATATAAAGATCTTTTGTTACTCAACACAAAAATATATATTAGAATTTAGTATATATAAAAGCAGCTCTTACATGTATTTAGCTATAACATGAAAAGCAATGATACAACAGTTATTTTTTTGTAACATTTTACATGTACATTTAGTAAGACTATCAATGTGCCAATTTAAACTGTCAGTTACGAAGGCTGAAAGTTTAAAAAAATTTGCTTGTAGGTAATCAATATTTGAATAACAAATGATTTTAATATCTCAATGTTTATTTATAACAGTAATAATTTATTGTTTAAACTGCCAATCAAGTCCACTGCAAATGTTAAAAAAAAAGTTTGAGAATTCAGATAAAATATTTACACTATTTACATTGTTTGGATTGTTGTCCTCATCTTTGTTGTCATATTCACTACATTTATGTTCTGGCCTTCTTCAGGTGATTGGAACAAGAACATATGGCCCAGTGGATAAAAGTATTGGTTGAAGTAATCCAGTGACTTGATCCAAAGAGTTGTGAGTTCAATACCTAGCCACAGCAGAGGCGAACAAAAAAACTTGGAGAGTTGAATTGCTAAAAGGGAAATAACCGAAACTTAAACAAATATCCAGAAGAGGCATGACACGTGGAACTAGAAGAATCTACCCTGGTAGAGGAAATAAAGGGTTCAGTTTGAAATTCCAATCATCTGAAGACGGCCAGAGCATACAATGGATTGTGAATATGACAACAAAGATGAGGACAACAGTCTGAACAATGTAAATAGTTACAATACCTCATCTTAGAAATATAGACAGAGATATAAAATAGTTTAAAAATACCTGCATAGAGAACCTGTGATTTACATAATGGACGTTTTGACCAACAGGATACTTGGTAAGTTTTATCCAAGGGTTTAAACAAATAGTCTTCAGTTAGTCCACTGAGGCCTTTATGCTTTCTTTTCCTTGTTATGTCTTTAGCATCATTTTTGTTTTGGCCACACACTTTCTGTTTGAAGAAATTAAACTCAAATGGCATTAATGATGCAGAATTTTATTAATAAAAATTTGCTAAAACAAAAGGTTTAAAACAGACATTGGAGCTGGTAGTATGCTTTTGGGGAGAGAGAGGCACTTAAAAACAAATTACTCTTGATGTGAATAGTGGCTAAGCAGAAAAAAGGAAAAACTATTAACTCTTACATTATTCACTTTTCAAAATAATTTTTTTTAAGTGTTATTCTTATAAATCAACAGGTCAGTTAAAGTTATATTCTTGTTAAGTAAGTATATCAATTTCAGTTAAAAAAACAAATATTAATGAGTATCAAAAATATATTTTCTTGTAAAGTTTTTTCTTTCATGTACATATATAAAGATTATCACACAACTATATTAATATTATATATTATCAATACCGCCCTGTTGTATTTTTTGTTTCAGAGGTTTCAATGGTAGATACAAGTATTGAGATTCTGGAAATTCTGAGGCATTATTATTTTAAATTGAACCTCAAAGCTACTCACAGAATTTGGGAAGGGGAAGGAAATGAAATGCTATTTAACTGCATCACCATTTTAAAAGGTGATTAACTTACTACTTGAAATAAATCCTGTAAGTAAACAATTATCAATTATGATGATTTAAAATGGGAAATAAAAGAGAGCCTAACCCCCAGCCTTCAAAAACTAGGATCATCGAAAGATAACAAATGTAAAACAATATAAATTTGAAAAAAAAAAAAAATAAAGAAGTAAATATTTTTCATATATTTCCATATTTATAAAATTATCCCAAAAAACTAAATTGTGAACATAATCTGTGAACAAAATTTGGCAAATATAAATTATTTTTAAGGCTTGCAAGTTATAAAAATAACAAATCTTACCACATCATTCTAATATTACTTCAGGTATCACAAAGATACTAATTAATTTCATATTTTTTCCTCAGTATCTTCAGACATATATTGGTTATATAGGATATAATTAACTTTGTTAATTTTTTAAAATAAAATAATAGCCTTATGTTTTTGTTCTAGAAATAAAAAGAGTTTTTTTTGTTTAAAAAAAAAGAAAAATAATTTTTAAAAATTTGCTTGGTTCATGTTGAGATTTAAAAAAAAAATTAAATGTTTGGAATACAGATTCAAGTAAATTCTTGAAACAATATATCTGGCCAATATCATTTTTAGATTCATCACAGGTCGTGATGCTTAATTTCTGGTTCAAATTTAAACAAAATTAGGACATGAAGAAAATTTATATATATAAAGATCTAAAACTGGTAAATTAATTCTTAACAAAACCACCAAAAACTACTTTTTAATCATGTTTTGTTTATCATATCTGAATATTCTATTATATTAAACCAATGTAAAATCCGGAGTGGTATTATGCTATTATATTAATATATACCATAATATTTTACTAATATTTACAGAATACATTGATTCTATTCCATACAAAAGAATATATTGTTTATTAAAATACCAAATAATCACTCAATAGTTAATACATTAAACAAGGTTATCAGAACACAAATATATTCAAAGGCCAGAAATACTAAATAATTAGTAAATTTCCTTTTATGAAGTACTGGTATTTCTTTAAGAAAATTTCATAATCTCAAAAATAGTTTACTGGAATAAAGTCTCTCATAATAGAAAAATATGAAGAAACTCATCAAAATTAATAAAATATGCATAATAAAGTCTAATTATACTGATAACATTGACAATATAGAAGTAAATGCTTGCATACAGTCAATAGGCTATAGCTATATTTTTTATGAATGATTATGAATGACATTGAAAATTTTAATCTAAAAAAAAAATAAAAAATAAAAAAAAAATAAAATAAAAAAATAATCAGGCTATTATCAAATTCTATAAACTTACTGTTTTTGTTACAGGCATAATGTATACAAATACTTTTGAAAATATAAAACCGTTTTTAAACTTAATTTTTGACACTGAATTTAATTTTGATTAGAGCAATTTCATAATTTGTTTTAAAAGTGCATGAAAAGTCTGATAATACAAATATTTCTGAACAATCTATTAACTGTATGCACCAAAGAGAACATTAATATAAAACACTATTACAATTAGACAATGAATACAGATTGAATAGCATGCCAACATAAACCATAAAACTCAAAGAGATCAAAAATAGACTTTATATAAGGATTTCCATCTGTCACAAGAATTAAATATTCTAATCAAAGAATTTCTATGAGATAACATGCAACAGATACAAATTAGTAAACAAAATTTTATTTAATTCTCACAAATCTGAATCTTTCAAAGTATTTGAATTATTGGACTTCATACTACTTTTGTTGTTACCACAATGTTTAAGTCAATCCATTCTACAACTATTTTCAGACATACTCTCTGTAAGTGAGAGAGAGGTTTCTTTTCTACAGAAATGGCTAACTAGATATGGATCAACCAAAATATGGTAATAGAAAAGCAATACTAAGACCAAGTTGAAAGGTCCAAACAACTTTTGAAATGATAACATACAAAAATCTGAATCCATCATATGCAAATAATATTTTGAAGAAACACCCTAAATTATTATCCATGACCTCCAACTAGAAAGGTTGTATCATATATTAGGAATGTACAAGGAGTGTACATTAGAAATGATAAGGACTTATTTCATGCTTAGACTGCAACCAGTTACTTTTATGCACTATGATTAAGAAAAAGGTCTTTACAAGAATAGATACACAAATTATCCTTGGAATATTATATATTTTAAAAACTAAAAGACCTATTATAAACTGGCTGGTTTGAGACTTCAATACAATTAAAAATGTTGCCAGTAATAGTTAACCAATATCTTTTTCTTTTGCAGCAGCAAAAATACAAGTCCAGTTTGGTAAGAAAAAAGAAAAAGAAAGGATATTTATTTCTGCAGCTGCCTTGTGGGGCACAGGACAACAATCAAGAGAATTTTTTTTTTTTAAATTATTTTTAACTGGGTTGAGTTGCCAGCCCAATGCTCGTGATATATTTCCTTATGGGGATACAGAGCTCCTACTATTTGCTCATAGCTGGAAAAAGTGAATTCATGCTTTTCCCAAGAGTATTATTAAGCGAATGCAAACTGCCCCAGCTGAACCCTTTACTTATTCCATTCTCTATGCTGTGTTATGATACCCTCATCTCCAAATAATGCATAGCAAAATTTAAAAACATTGATAAAATTGCTTATCATTTTAAAGAATAATATGAACTTAGCAATATTGAAATCCTGAGAATAATGAATTACAAGAAAAAAGAAAAAAAAAGACGCAAAACTGAATAATAGGCAAAATTCAGCTAATCATACAATCTGCAACTACCACATTTATTAATGTACAAGGCAAGAAATTTTGTATCAGAGCTAAAAGACAAAACATTATACAAAAGTTTAAAAAGTCACATTATACACAAGTAATATTTTGGTAATTTTGATTACTTCTATCAATAAAATAGCCTCTATGTAGTGATCCTATTATAAAACTATAGCTGCATGTGGTATTCCTATGACCCTAATGTGATGTGACTTTTGTTAATGGCCAACCTTCATAAACAACTGATTTTCTTTGGTTAAAATGACTTTGGATTTAAATTTTCTTTTTTTTACCCCCCATGAATGGTCAATAGATACATTTTTGCAGTAGAAACCCTTCATCTTTGCCAACCTCCACAGTGTCCAAAGATATCAAAGTCTGAGATTTACACTTTCTTCTAAAGTAATCGTAACAATAAGATGATGCATTGTGACGTGCAAACCAAAAAGATAATCAATAGTTTCACACCTTACATGCATTATACACGAGAAAATACATTCATGCTTTTTACGTACAAAAATAATGATCACATTAGACATGAACAAATATAGTATCTATTATTTTCCTGTATTTTATAAGACTATGGGAGCGGCTTGTATCAAAGATGTACCTGTTTGACAGGTATGACAATTTACAGAAAATCGATATAATTGGCTCCTCTGACTTTTCTATAAATATTTTCATTTAAATTGTTGTGATGAGCTTTCCTCTTTGGTACCTCATGAATTTAAGTATAGTACTAGATTGGCAGCTAGGTTTCAGAATTTTACTGTTAAATTGCTAGATGTAACCATAAGTTCTATTCAAATAGTTTCTTCTCTTACCTGTGGAACTATTCCAGCTTTTGCTTTCCTATCAATTATGATCTTCAAAAATTTAAATGCAACATCAATTGTCATCTTATGTAATCTTGAAACCTGTCCTTTTATTGTCTTTCTATTGTTTTCTCAGTTTCTTTCATTCTCATTAAAACCCTTTTCATCTTAGTGGCTTTATCACCGTGCTTGGGGTGAAATGATTAAAATATCTGATACTGTTAATTTCTAGAAATATATAAGTTTCAATAGAAAGGTCTACTTTATCAAAGTGTTAACCTTGAGCACTCTGCAGTTGAGTCAATTCTACAAATGACCTTAACTGAAATCAATAATAGGGCTACTACAGTCGAGAGGCTGACATATAGTGTGCCCAATATGCTTGGATAATTCAGAGTGCTAAAGGTTTAGCATGTAAGTATTTACATGCCCACTTAAATGAAATGTAGTACAGACCTGTATTTTTTGTTTTTGTTTTTAAAAATGTGGATCCCCATTAACCATAGAGAAGGGGCAAAAATTGTATAGTTCCTTTGATCTTGCTTTTGGTATACCACAGGCATAAAGAATAGCACTTTTTTAATGTTATAGAAGTATAATCTGGAAAATGGGCCCCAGTGAATTAAACATTGTAATTGCTGATACTTGGTCACAAATGAAATCCTGAATTAGTTATCATGTAAGATCCTTTCTAACTGCACCAATAAAAATCTAAGATTGACTTTACAGGTATTAGACTGAAAGAGTAAACAAGCCAGTATTTTTATATCTAAAAACTTGGTATGAAGCATGGTCTGCTAGGCTACTATTTATTATTGAACTACATCTGTGACTATGAAAGGAATGAATGAAAAACATACCAAGAACAACATCTATACTCTATACAGCACCAAAAGTTAAAAAATAAAAAATACAAGAAAGAACTAAGATGGAAAGGGAAAGATTGTTTGAGAATCTACCTTTAACATACCTGACTAAAAGTTGAAGGCTAACCAGGAGATGTACTCAGCTCCTTTAAGTCAATATGGAACAAAATAGTCTGTTAGAATATCCAATTCAAAAATACGATATTAACTAGAAAGAAAGATGAAAAATTTCTTTTAAAATCTGTAAATAAAATTTTGGGTGGCATCCCACCACAATAGCAGTTGTATTCATTTGTCATCCATTGTAAAGCATTAAATATTTCTGTTTTATTTACTCTGAAATGCTTTTCATTTTACATAAAATATTTCAGTTTCCTCCTGACTTCCGTTAAGCAAAATAAATGTTTGTGTAGATATCAATACAAATAGTTCTGTATCGTAATTTTTAGCACTTTAGTTAGTAACTTATGTCAATTGTGAAAAACATTTTGAAATAGTTATTTTTAATAATACTAGCTTATTCTTTAAAATTCAATTATACAATATACAAAAATCCTCACATCTGAAATTAATTCAAAAGTTAAAAATTTAATTTCAGTTGATAGTCAAAATAAGGAATTAAAAATATGGAAACTATTAAAAAATCAGAATTCAATTTCTGTTTTATTGAAGACCCAATTTTGCCAAAATTTTAAAGTAATTTTTGAAAACAAAATAAAAAAACAAAAAACCGAAAATCATAATATAATCAAGGAGTAAGATGAAAAATTGCTAAAGCTCACTTAAGTAATAATTAATCTAATAATAAAATTAGAACTCAACATGGACCAAACAAATAAGTCTTTTTTTTTTAAAAAAAGAGAGGGGAAAATTTTATCAAAAGCAGAATATAAAATAATTTAAAAAGTTTAAAATTTTCAATTTGAAAGTTAAAGTTTAAATTGGAGGTGGGGAATTAATATTCATTAGTGACAAAAACCCTTATTTCATAGCAACTATTGTTTTCTCTGCATGCACAATCAATTGTTATTTAATAAGAAAAACAGATGTCCAAAAAGTAAACGTCAATGGAACCATAACCAGAATGTAATATTGTAGTTCAAAGTTCAGATCTTATGTCCATAGGCTCAAACCCTACCACATTTTTATTAGCAAATCTACTGTAAAAATGTATGAAAAGCTGAAAAGATTGTCATAAAATTGTATTTCTTGCTTGGATTACCTTTTTGTTTTTTAAATTTTTTTACACTACTATAATAAATGGTGTGTAAGTGCTGTTGTAGTGGTATATAGTAGTATATAAAAAAATCCTTGAAAATGACTAACAGATTAGCCAAAAGTGACTGGAGCCAACAAATGTTTGGACATTTAAATTCAATTAAGGCCAGAAAAGATGACCTGTATATATAGGGGGAAAAAAAAAAATCTAAACAAAAGTACCTTCTCAATTTTGTTCAATAAAATTGACACTTTTTTGCTCTCACCCAATAATACACATAACCCTACCTAAAAGCATTTAGCTTATTGAACTTTTTTTTTCTTTTAAATAATAATCTACATATCAAATAGTGGTAACAATTTCTCAGTTATGTCTTTAATTATTTAAAGCTTATTTAACAATTGCAGAAATTAAATTTATATGCTTTGTTATTTACACATTTCTGCTGGCACATTATTTCCCCCTCTCAGGTATACATTGTATCTTAAAAATTTGTTTAAAATTGTGTTAAAAATAATAAGCACAAGGTCAATAGTCAAAGTAATGTAAGGAAAAAAAAAAAAGAGAAAGAAAAGTTTTTTCTTTTTACATAAATCACATTGGTCATATTTATATTTCTAGTATCAGATGAGAGATGTTGAAAAGTTCTTGGCTTGATGCATTTCTCAAGATTAGAGCAAATAACAGAATTCTGTTTAATCCTTTCTTTCTTTCAGCAATCTCCACATATGCACATTTTCTTTGAAAATAATATAAATCTATATAATCTTATTCAATAAACCAAAGATAAGTGTAGATTTCAATAAAAAATAATATTGACTAAAAGCATACTATTTAAGATGGACAATTACTGTTTCTTAGTAATGACAGGTTATATTGTTAGATGATGCTATAAAACAAATCACACCTTATCCATTGTGTTCTGTAGGTCAATAATTTGTACAAACTCCTCAGTGTTGATGTAAGGAAATGTGTGCTTTAAAATTTTAAAGTCTTGTGACAAACCATAACCTGTAAGAAGACAGGAATTGCACATTAGCTGTTTATGAAAATATATAAACAAAAATAAAAAATATATTGAAAGAAAATAATTAGCAAAGGGACGAAAGAAAATAATTAGCAAAGGGACAAAAGAAAATAATCAGCAAAGGATTGAAAGAATCATAAAAGCAAAAGGAATAAAGTGGCCTGGATGGTAATACCGAGTCAATTTTGAAAATCCAAGCATTATGGAGTTTGGAATTTCACTACTTGTGACTTTTTGATCTACTTTTAAAATAAGTTAAAATAACTTAGGCTATTAGTGAATAAGAAGTAATTTCAAAATTTAATAATACTGGGGCTTTCAAATGTCGTTTAAGCTAGCAAGGTTAATAGAGTTTTATCTTCAGTTTCTTTTGCTTCATGAACCAACCAACGATAAACAACTTTATTTTTTATTATTATATACCTCTTTTTTCCTCTAATCATTTAATGATTTAGAATAAGCTTTACTGTAAATAACAGGGCTCAGTTTACATTAAGTAAAAATATAAATGCTGAACTGTAAAGTTGGTAGTGGAGGGGGACTACAAATGTACTAAGTGTTAGAGATTATTGCTGTCTATAATTAATGATGTTGGTGTGATGCTATATACTGTTGAATGATTAGCTACATTAAATACTCTTTACATTTTGGTAAATGATATAATGCTCATAAAGATTGTAAAGCCTGTGTTTGACAGTATAAATATATAAAACAATTTTAAAAATTTTTTTGACATGGTTTGCTGATAGATCGACATCAGAAAAAAAGAAGTAAAATAAAAAAGATTTTATTGCAACAAAATTTACCTTAGCAAGACAAAATGTGAGTCACATTAAGCATATGAACATTTTTACTTTCATTGGATCATTTTTAGAAATTAGATTTTAACTAATTTCAAATTTTTTTTTCCTTAAATTTAAATATTAATTAATTGCAAGATTTTCAGTACTAATTTACTAAAAACATGATATTAGATCTAAAGTAATGTGAGATAGAAAAACCTTAAGAAATTTATATAAGAAATAAAAAAAAATAAAAACCAAGATGAAATTGATTCACTCTAATTTTTAAACTGATACAGTTAAAGTAAAAAAGAAAAAAGTCAGATATTCATAAGCTTAACAATAATCACATTGGTTTGCTAATGCAGATTTTGTTAAATTCCTTTTTTTATAATGAAGCTGATCTATTGCCAAAACATGACAAAATAGAAGTTTTCCAAATTGTCTTATATATTTACCATTATTGGATAGCTATGAGGCTAAATCTTCTATCAATAACAGCAGGATAAATGAGAACATCCTTCCTTTCACCACAATGCATCAATAATAACAGCTAATTTTGAAGTCAAAAGATTTTCAAGGTGGTAACTTGTTTAAGAAGCAAATAAAGGAAATGACATTGTGGGCATCACTGGAAGTTTCATCCTGAAAGTAATATTAGGTGAGATTAGTGTTAAAAATTGAACTATGAAAATAAAATGGAGTCAACTTACCTAATTTGATGACATTGTCATTACAAAAGACTTGATGAAAAAAGTGAATCCAATCATCAGATGAAAGGAGGGTAATTAAACTAATTACATCAAGAATGTACACAGTGTCTAAAGTGGCCAGCTGGATCAGGGCAATACTAAAAGAGAAAAAAAAAACTATATTATAAATTGTATACAAGTAAAAAAGAATTTATATGAGGAAAGTAGATTTCTATTTCAAATATCCCAAGGACTGGATGTGCAGCCTTGATGTAACTTAACAACCAATCAGAGGTGATCTTATTGCACATGAATAAGCAGCTATTCCCCAATGTGGTCACTTAGTTGATGATTACAGCATTGTGCGAGATTGTATATCATGTGGCTGTTTATTCACAATGACTGATTCCCATTTGCAGTTTATTTATTCAAAAACATTGCAACCCTCCTTAAGCCTGTCTGCCTACCCACCTACAATCCAGAATTGATTCAGATTTCTGGTTTTTCCCAAAGCTAAGAGAAAATTTCAAACTGGTTAAGACTAAAGAGAACACAGTGATGAAGCCAATGCTATTTCCCCAAAAGGACTTTGCAGGCTGTTTTAGAACGTGGAAAAGACATGGGGATAAATGTGCGAGATCCCAAGAGAAATGAAGCACTACTGGTCAAGGTAAAGTACTTTTTCATCAATATATATGGATGAATACTTTCCATACAGCACTCATCTATCAAGACTTATTTACACCTATTTACTTTCTTAAAATGTACAAACATTGTAAAACTTCCTACACTTGTCCAAATACTCAACTGAAACACTTTACTACTCACAATTCTATTAATGTGAAAAATATACCTATGGCATACTAATTGGTTTCACTATTTTTGTATTTTCTCTAGAAATGGAGTGATTTTACTATCACAAGTCACCTTAGTCTCCACATGTCTATTCCTTACAAGTATTTCAATCTTATGCCATTCAATTATAAAATTGGAATATACTTGCTACAATCAGTATTTGGCCAAGCATCATTTAGTGTTGCATTTTCCAAAGTCGGCTTACTTAAAGATTTCAATCAAATAGAATTGAAAAGAGGGGGAATATTTTTCAACAAGGAATTTAAGAGGTTCATGAATATGCCCCTATGTCACATTCTAAATACTTTTTCTGCATCATTAAAATACATGAATTATTGTATATCGTATACTAGTTCAGTGCTGGAGTGGGGGGGTGCATTTCCCTTCTTATACTCTCCTTGTTAGTTCTTCATAATTGTTTGAGAGAAACTTTGTAACTGGTTTCTTCCAACTTGAGGAAGAAAAGATTTTTATACTTAATAAAATTATTTAAATTTGTAGAGTTATGTTTGGAGATCATTTCTTTTCTTCACTTTTCAAACACTCTCCTCTACAAGAGCTTCTGATCAATGCATTCAACTTGTGATAATGCTCAAATCATCTTATCAATAAGTTAAGCAATTATATTAACAACATACAAGAGTCATTAATTGAAAAAGCAAAAAGAACTGATGATAAATTTGATATTTTAAAAACTATTATCAGTTCTTGTAAAAAAAAAAAAAAAAAAAAAAAAATGGGTGGTGTTGAAACAATTCTTTTGTGAAGCTAGATTAGACCTCACAGATATTATGGGGAGACATGGGATATGTGAGGTTCCAATAATTTGCAGGAAGCATTGAATTTATATCGGAGAGAAAAGGCAGCTTTTCTGAAGAAAAATCCAACATACACAAAGAAATACTGCGATAAAAAAAATAAAAACATAACAGATAAGTAAATTAGTTTGAACGATTTCAATAAACAAAATTCTGACAGCCTTTTGAAAACGGTCTCTGAATAGATGTTATATTTAGTGAATGAAATATACAAGCAAATGTAACTATTATAGGATAAAAGTAATAGGAAAAATAACTGTTCTATTCCTAGATGTTAAAAGATGAATTGTGGGATTTTCTTGCTTTCAGATCATCTTGCATTATAAATGAATCAAAACATAAAACAAGTTAGGCGTTATTCATTATTTGGTAACAAGTTTACCCAACCTGGCAAAATTTATGACATTTTAAATATGCTTTTTCCCCATTATGTTCGTTGTACTCTGATCTTTCATGGAGACAGTTTTGTTCACCTGGCGGCTTCATAAATATATCTGCATTGGCACAAAGACATTGCTACTTGGCCTCGGCAATACAAGGGAGATTACTTGCACATAAGGCATTGCAGACGAAAAAAAAACAAAAACAAACATTTAGCTTATTATATAGTAAAATTAATTTTGCTAATGATTTTCAACATGAAAGACTTTCTTTTCTTATAGTTGATTTACTGTAAACAAATGTTTTAATGCTCAAAAGGTTTTTAAATAATTTTCAGGAACTGTAATTAAAAAAAAAATACTTGCCAATCTTTATCCATTGTACAATCAAACAAAGTTTGCCATTCAGTGTCAACACCAACCACTAATCCTGGCTATATATATTTGGAAAAAAAAGAAAAAGAAAAAAGTTATTTAATGGTTTATTAAATGATACTGAAATTTATGCATTTTATACTGAATTGAGAAATTATTACAATTAAAAAAGAAAAAAAATTAGTGCTGATTTTTTGCCAAGTGTAAAGCCAATTTTAAACTTAATTCATTGTACATTGTGATATGGAATATAATAGGTGGTAGCCTGTGGTTTTTTAGCCTTATAAATTAATGTTTATGCATTAATTTCTCTGAAACTCTATATTACCAATTTTTTGACAAATTAGCTTTAAAACCCATATAAGAAATCTTAATCCAAGAGTTCAGACAAAAGCTAAGTTAAAATTGTAAATTATTTCATTAAATAAATGGAGGTACTTTTAACTTAAAGTTTCAAAATAAAAATGATTACATAATTCCTATTTGAATTTATTCTTTTCTGTTTAATAACAAAAAAAATTATGTAATTTCAAACATATATAAATACTAATTGGTGTTAGTTGATAAATAACTTTTGAGTGGTCCACAAGGGCTTAAAAGTTGCAAATTTGCTCAGTGTTAGATAACAAGTACAAAAGACTGTCTTTCAAGAAAGATAACTGATTGGCTGCCAGAATGTAACATAACTTTATAACATAACCTAAAATAAATGGTACCATATTTGACAGCATATTGGACCTCTCCACTTTCCACTTTACATATATTACTGTTTGCAGTTAGGTGAATCCAGGTAGTATACAACACCCAGGCAAATATAGAACTACCAGATACATTAACTTTGTATGCAAGAACCAGCAAAATTTTTTGAGCCCTCTTTTGTTGGGAGTTTGGTTGGATCTTATCAAATCTGGTATTTAGAGAAATTCACTGAGAATGAGAAAAAAAATTATTTTTTTCAAGTTTTTGCTAGAGTCATCATTGAAGCTTTATAAAGAATTACTAATTCCACACACATAACAGTAAAACGTGTATTTGATATTTCTGACAACTTTTACAATAAATATAAGAATGCACAAATGAATTTTAGTATTTGATCTGTACTAATTGTCTTAGGAAAGGCATGAATTCATTTCTTCTCTCTTCAGGTAGGATTTAAATAGCAGTGTAGACTATGTTCTCTAGCCATGATTGGTAGCCAGTCTAGAAGGATAACTGAATTCAAAACCATAGGGAAGGCAACTAGAAACTACTCCACTATGTCTCCCAAGAAATCATGGCAATTCAGATAAAGAAAAAGAAATCTGAAGAACTAATTGTTTACATCTTGAAGGAACATGGCATTTTCAAAAGAAAAAAAGAATTACCTACATCACCATGAGATCATTAGAATGAATGTTTTAATGTATTTATTTATTTAATAAATCCTACTCAGAATATGATGAATAATGATTTAATATAGAATCTACTTACTTGTGATAAATGACTAACACAGTTCAAAAACTCTTGTTTGTTGTTAAGTAACTTTATAGCTGGCCTAGGGTATGGGAATGTGTGGAACGGATTAGCAATATTTTCAGGTTCACCTTTGTCCAGTTCATCAGCTAAACTCCAAAGCACCTCCTCCACAAAATCATCCTTGGGTTTCTCACTGAAAATAGAAATAAAGCAGCATTGTTAATTAGTTCCAAACCTTGTATCTGGTTGTACCGCATGACAAACATCCCAATTTGAAATATTTGGTCTCATTCTTTCTCTTGCTATTATTATTGCCACAATATTTCAACCACTATGATCATCCTCAAGTGAATATGGAAAAGAGGGTCTCTGGTTTACCAACCTGAAGAAAGTTGTAGAATGGATTGCACAAAAAGTAACAAAGCATTAAAAAATATTAGTAATATAGTAGTGGCCAAAATATTTGAAAGATAATGAATCATCTCAAAAATATTTGTACACCTAAAAAAGGCTGCAGAATGGATTGACTGAACTGTAGTAACAATAAAAGCAGCAAGAAGAAGTCCTCAAAATTGCAGAAGGTATCAAGAACAAATTTAAAAGTGGATATTTGCATGACAATTATAGAACAGCCCCACTGAATGAAGGAAGTAAATAAAAAATAAAATCTAACAAAATTTTGCTTTAGTTAAAATTAAAATAGAAGCTCAGATTGAACTTATCCTGCAAGCTTGGGACCAAGCTAGTACCTAAATAGGGGATTTTGCAAAACACTGAATCTTCAGGTCTTAAATAAAAAGCAAATACTACAACATGTGAAGGATACATTTCCAATTTTCTAAATTTTCAAAAATACCTTGTAGCAAGATTCTTTCCTCATATCAAAATATCCAATTATAAGTAGAATTTTAACTAAGTTGTGTGTTTTGTTTTTTTAACATGAAGCAAAAATTATATTGACGTTTAACATAATACCAAAATGAATTGTCAGTAATGCCATGAAATTTATTTGGACACAGTAAGCCAATATTTAACTCATTGTTACTATAGTGTCTGTCAAAAATGATGGATTATTTATACATGGATTAGTGTTTCTGCATAGGATCAGATTCACTTTTTGAGTTGAGTATAAAGCTTTATTATAATACAAGTCAGACAAAGAAACACAGAAAAAGTGACATTGTTCATTATTAGAGATGATTTTAATGATTTTTAGGTACCAATATAACTTTTGAAAAGGCAAAGAGTTAACATGTTTGTAAATGTTCAAGTAAATTTATAAAAAGCAAGATTAAAGAAAAAACATCAAAATCTTAGAAAAAGTTATGTTTATTTTTATTTATTTTTTTTAAAATGCCATGTTCTTTTAGGACAGAAGCTATCATGGCTTTCCACAGATCCCTTTTCTTTATTATGTAAAGTACTATTTATACTATTTACATTGTTTGGACTGTTGTCCTCATTTTTATTGTTATATTCATGTTTCAGATGTTGTACGCTCCAGCCTTCATCAGGTGATATATCTTGGAATTTCAAACTGAACACTTTATTTAGTCCATTGGGGCAGATTGTTCTAATTTAATGCCTTTTTTGGATACCTCCGTTTTAGTTAATTGCCTTTAGTAACTCTCCAAGTTTGTCCCCTCTGCTGTGGTCAGGTATAACTTTTTGGGTCAAACCACTCTTTAGATTACTCAACCAACACTTTTATTCACTAGATCATGTGAACTTGGGGAATTAACTGAAACTGAGATATCCAAAAAAAGGCATGGCATGTGGAATGAGAACAATCTACCCAGTGATCTAAATAAGGGGTTTGGTTTGAAATTCCAATGTATATATCGCCTGAAGAAGTTTAGAGCATATGTTTAAGACATTGTGAATATGGCAATAAAGATGAGGACAAAAGTCCGAATGATGTAAATAGCATAAATAGTTATAATTCTTCATCTCAGAAATATAGACAGCTGAGAATTCTTATGACTATTCATGGGAAAGATAGTGGTTTGCAGTTGCTTTATCTAGTTTCGATTTCAGAGTAGTCCTAGTCCAGCTACCTTGGTATTTAACTCAGAACTGATAGATGAGGTAGACTAATGCCTCTCACAAGGACATTTGTGCAAAAGTGAATGCACCAGACTAAGCTGGAATTTTAACCGCTTGCTTGCTGAACCTACTTTTCACACTAATAATTTGTACTATCCAGACATCCAATGTTACATAATGAATAAAAAAAAGTTTCATCTTGATGTTGTTTAAAAATATTACTGAATGTAGCACTACAGAAAAGATGTAGTATAGAAAGATAGCCAAACCTGTAGTTTTGTCTTTCCTTCTGCAGTTCACTTGTAAATTCATCATCATCAAACTGGAAGTCATTGGCAAACCGAGCAGCTTCTTGAATCATTCCTAAACCAAGCAGCATATTTACAACTCGCCTCTGAGTCCGTTTGCAGTTCCCAGCAGTATGCTGCAATGAACAAAGTTAGAATAAATTAATTCTTTTGGCATAGTAACAACTATATGGAACAACGCAGCTCACTTAGCATTATCGGTTTGTACTAAATTGCCCCTCTGGTCGAGGAATACAGGTAATTTTTAGGCTGAACGATAATAATTTTGAAGGAATAAGTTTGAGTCATAAAATTAGAATAACAAAATAAGGGATTCATTTTAGAATAGGAAAGGGATAGTTTTCCTTATGTAAAAAGTTAGAAAAGTGCAAAAATTTTATAGAATTCACCAAGAGTGGAGGATGGTTCTGCTAGGAAATAAGGTGAGATAAAACAAAAGTTGGAACACAACTTAAAGTAGAGACCACAAATAGCAGTCAGAAAGCAAAGGTGAGTAGCTTTCCCTTCTGTTGATACATTACATAAAAAATAATTAAGAAAGAGAATAAAAGTTGAAAGAAAGACATATTTAATGGATCAAAAATAATGCAAGCATTTCTGATAAAAGAAAACTGTGGATGTAACATTTTATTAAAATTCTTAATTACACATTTACAAACATTTCATTATTTATAATTCCTTTTGTATAAATGTTCAAATTTAGAAAAAAAAAAAATCATTACTTCTGTTTGTTCATCTCACAAAAATATAAATTTAGTTGAAAAGTAATAATTCAATCAAAATCATGTTTCCATTTTTAGGCTTGTTTTGAGCATATCTAATGATGATTTAAAACAGACACATAATACATATATAATATAATTATTTTCTCTTTAAAAATATGATTCCATCGTGACACAGAAAATTTCCAGGTTTCAAAACTGAAACTAAATTTATAAAATAATGATTAAATGGAAAGAAAAAATAGATGAAAAATGAAAGGTACATAATTATAGTCAATCTTTGAATAATAATTTTAAAATAAGAAAGTAATTCGAATATATTTGTTTAAAAAAATGTATAGTCTATTAGTAATTAGAATTAGGAATAATAATTTAAAATTATAGGAATAGATTTTGAATATTAAAAA
>OZ038486.1:15538621-15571121 GCA_964036315.1 Acanthosepion esculentum | reverse complement strand
GAACACCAGCAATTAAGAGGTGGTTCCACACTCCTCAAAACCTCCTGATCAGAGGTCTTGCTGTCAGATGTAGTTTATCATCATTTCTAGGATGGCTCTTTTTTTGCATCATTGACGTAAACAATACACATTTACAAAAAAAAGAAAACAATCTATGGTAGTGTCTCAGATGCCGTTATACTCCCACCAAATTACCTTTGATTGTTCATTAACTATTAGTTTATAACTATATTTTGTTTAAGGTAAATGTAGGGCAATTTACAGGCATCTTCTATGTATAAAAGGAATGTCAGTATTACTGGATGACCTGTAGGTTACCACAATAGCCAAAATGTTGTGATAACAACAAAGATGAGGACAATAGTCTGCATGTAAATAAGGTCTATTGATGTTAGTATAACAGAAGGATATAACAGAAAAGTATGCTATCAATTCTAATTCTCAGAGAAAATAGAAGCAAGCAGTGGAATCAATGTGGTTGCTTGATGTTTCAGAAAAAGAGATGCATATATATTGGCAAAATATTATACCCTCCATGAATTATGGGAGAAATTAAAAGATATTTAGTACATTTTACCTGTCTTTGGTACTGATGGAATGTATGTGAGATAAAACCCATTCTGTGGGAAGACAACAAATTTGGACAAATTCCTGAAATAAAAAAATAAAAACTATAAACTTTTCAGAACGTTTGAAAAAGTACCTAACTATTGAAAATGTTATTTGAAATAAAACCTTAATTTACCCATTGACTTATAGACTAAAGCTTTTAATTTATTTATTATTATTTATCATCATCTCCACTTATTTCTAGTTTTCTTGATTTGCTGTTTGATACAATCCTTTAACAAGTCTTTTTACCTGAAATCAGTAGTGAAGGAAGGTTTTTCTTACGTTATTAAGCACATGAGACCAAGAGTTTATCTGAATATATGAACAGTCCTCATGGGCACACTCTTTTGTATCATATATATGGGTATCAATTTTCTTTTTAATAATTTCTATTATTGGAATGGGGGTCATACCACATTCTTGAAATTTCTATTTCCAGATACTTGTATTTTTTTTTATCATACAAGATGGCCATGTCTATGAGATAGGACTTTAAAAAAAACCCAAAAAACAAGTACTATTTTTATTATTATATCTAGTCTATTGACTTGTATAGTGCAGTTAGTATGTATAATGAAGTCCTAGAGCATTGAGGGAGCAGATTGTGTTCATAGCATTTTTCAGTATGGGGATGGTTATAATGTTTACATATCTTCCAATGCAAGCATTTCCCTACCCTATCATGTATATGTTGAAGATCATTATTGTTGTTGTTGTTGATATTCTAGTAAACATGGGTATTTATGTATGGATCAGCCTTGGGTCAGAGTATCTGTACATTCTGCCTATGCTGGAGGAACTGGAAATCAGGGAAAATATCTGAAGTACTGAGTAGAATGCTGGAGTACCGAGGAAAGTTGCTGTCACTTAATCTTCAGGATAAACCATCAGTTACTACTACTACATCTGGTCTATTGACTTGTATCGTGCAGTCAATATGTATAATAAAGTCCCAGAGCATTGTAACATTTTCACTTCCAAGCAATGGTGGTGGACTGTGTTTATAGCACATTTCTGTATGGTGAGCTTATAATGTTCACCTATCTTCCAATGCAGGTATTTCTCTACTCTATAATGTTTATATTCAAATTCATTTGGGGCTAGAGTAGAGCACACGGATATTAGAAGGTCAATAGTTTCCTCAAGTGACATTTTGGATCTGTTCCATTCATTTATGTACCTCAAAGGATCTTGTTGGCAAGTTTTGATCCTGAACAATTGGGATGGCTTTCCATTTCTGGTTTCAACCAAGAGTTCTGCAGCCTCCGATGATCAAATTTGTGTCAAAATTAGGGTCTTGTGCTCGCAATGCATATCGATCACATAAAAAAAAGAAGATAAATAAGAGCTTAAGCTGAAAATTAAATTTTACATTTTCTTTGATGTTTCTGGATTTTACTTTTAGTATTTCACTTCCAATTTCATCTTGTTTGTAGATGCTGTTTGAATGTTTCACTTTCTTTGATAACTGATGGTTTGCTTTTCATGATAAACAAGATTTAGCATTAAATCATTGGTCAAGATCTATGGTTGTTTTCTTGTATACGAGTTCTAGCTGAATCTACTTTCATCTACCCTAGACAGATGGGTTTTTACCCAACAGAATGCTTGAGGTTTACAATCAAAATAATGATGAGGTGTGTGATATGAATGGAAGGGAAGGTGGGGGGGGAGTGAAGATTTTAAGGATAAATAAGATAGACAACAACTGACCCTTGATTTGAAGAGGATAAAGATTGTAGTGTTTAAGGAAGCATCCACATGCAAGTCTGTTTTCACAAAGTGGCAGTTCTTGGGGGGAAATGAGGGTGATTTGAGTCTGTGGAAATGACAGGGTGTGTCCTAGGTGTAAAGATCTGAAGTGGAACTCATCTAAACATTTACCATAGGAATGGTGATAGAGTAGCAACAGACTTGCAATATTGTGTCTGTGAAAGGTTGCAGAGTGGAAAATAGGTTTTCCTCCACATGACTGCAGAAATGATTTTGAACTATCAAAGTTGGAAAATGAGGATTGAGCAGCTCCAGCGCAGACGTGACTGCAGTAATACACCATTTCTTTTACCTAATCTGAGGTTGTCAATCTCCTTTGGGGTAGTGATTGTTTTACATGTTTGTTAATCTTCCAATCTTCTAGATTCCAGTTTATCACATGGTAACAACAGGTATGGCTAAGGTGTTAATAGCTTCAAATTTATTATTTATTGTCCTTACTCACCTAAAACAGTCTTTTCTAAAAAAAAAATTTTAATTCATTATTATTAATTAAAAAAATAAAAAATTTAAAAATAGAAAATTAAGTAAAAACTTATTTTGTTTATCAAAATTTTGCAAGTGAAAATTGGTGTGTATCCCCGAGAGGGAAGTATCTTCAATATTGAGAAATATGGTATTTATCTAAGAGACTTAAGGTAAAGTTGTTGCTTTCCACATGACTTATATAGTCACATATTTCTACTGGTGCCAGAGTTTGGTGTTCAAGCCTAGATAAACAGGCCAGGACTTCAAACAACTTTCTGGGTGGGCAGGTGACTTGAAAGATTGCCATAGTTTTTCCTCATTCCATTTAGCCACGTGTTATATGAAGTGGAGTAAAAATCCAGATTAAAATTAGAAATAAATGAGAATATGATAATTGAACTTAACTCCTGAACTGGAAAACATTTCCCAGGAAATGTCATTAATCCATAATTTATCAAGAATTATTATTATTATTTTTTTTTAATAGTGTTGCTTTCTTATTTCTCTTGAATTTGAATAATAATGTAAACTATAACTTTCATTTAATAATCATAAAAAAAAAAGACTCAAGTATCATATTGAAAAAGCTATACCTATATACTTGCTGCTTTATGATGACAGAAGTTACAAAGAAAAAATTTAATTATGCTTATTTTGCAAAATTATGATCCAAATGCTATATTTATATTATTCAAGTTATTTTATAAAGTTATTCTATACTTTCTTTCCTAAATAACACGATTCACCATTTTTCATTTGATACTACAAATAAATTCAATTAGAATATTGTTATTTAGTGAACTCTTCAAAAAGCATTTTTATTTAAACATATACATGTTAGTATCTCTATAAAAATGCTGATGAATTATTGAACCAAAGGAATGAACTTATCTTTAAGTGTAGACACAAGAAAAGATTTAAAATTTGCTAATAACATTCATTTTGGAGAATTTACACTTGAAGTGTTGATTCTTTTTTATACGTGTACTAACATGTATATGATCATTTGTGTGATTTTCTTGCCTACATCAGTTATAATCTTAAAGTATTAATTATTTTTATATTATCTTTATTATATTATTATCATCATCACCCTTATCTCTCTCTCTCTCTCTCTATATATATATTTTTTAAGTTCCCTAAAATTGTTCTTTATTTATTTCTTAATTTTATTCATTTTAATATTTTTTATGTATTTTATATTTTTTAATTTTTATTTTATTTAACTTTATCTTATTGATGCCAATTATAATTATTATCAATTTGAAATAGTGATGATTATAATGCGATGATGATTGTTTTGCTGTTGAAAATGACATGAATATCAGACAATTCAATGTATCTATCTTAAATCTGATCACTCCCCTCCCTTACCCTGTATTTTAACTTCAGTCCTTAAAAGGGGGGGGGGCATTTCAAGGTCACCCTATCGGCTCATGTTTAATTCTTCCTTCTTCCCTTTCTTTTCCTCTTTCTCTCCTTATCTCTCCCCTCCCCACCAAATTTTTTTTAAAAACCTTATACTGAAATTTGTTTCTTTTTTCCTCTTTTAGTATTAAAATTTTTTCTTTTTCATTTTTTCTCTCCCATTTCCTTTCATCTGGACAAATTGACTCCATTTATTAAAAAAACAAACAAACTTTGGTCTGTAGAGATGAATTTTTGTATATTCATTAAATAAATTATAACCGAATTGATTTTTAAGAATCGACTGTATTCATTATATACACACACACACACACACACACACACACACACACACGCACGCACAGCAGTGGTACAGCTAATAAGGGTTTAGTAATAGCATGTAAATACATTGCGTAAGTCACTTGAGAGGATAGCATAAATTGAGTTTCAAATCAAGGTCTTATTTAAAAGGAAAACTTATTTAAAGTGAGATAAATAAAAACAAACCTTTTGGGAATTTATACATTTTTAATATTTTCCACAGCCATTTTTTTATTATGCTCCTAGTGTCTTTGAAATGTAAATTAGGATGCCGTCTGAAAAAAAAACAAGTTGAAATTTAATGCAAAGTCCACCTAAACTAGGAAATGCAAATCTTTTAGTTTCAATGAAAAAAAAAAAAAAAATTCTTACAAGACATTTATCACAGGCATGTGTACTGCATAGTGATTATACAGCAGGCTGCTGAAAAGTTCTTAGACTGATCCACTTTGAAAAATCTGACCGAAAGGATTTTATTTTTAAACATCCCTTTTTGATAGACCCAAAAACTTTTCAGCACCCCCCCCCCCCAATATTATGTTTTGGAATTAAGTAGACAATAAGGTAAATAAAAACATCTGGGGTAAAACTTAATTTATCAGATACTCAATGTAACAAATAAGACTCAGAAGATACATTTTTTTTTTAAACGTGTGGAAGGGCTCTGATACAGGATACGGCAGAAATACCACTTGCATTTTAAACTGTCACCTGTATGATGCTAGCAAACTGAGGCAAGTGGCAATGGGTCTTCATCTAGCTAATGTTTTACCATTTTTTTCCCCAGATATCATCATGGCTTGAACTGGTGCACACTGTGTTTGCTGTTGAAGTGGGTTTATTTTTTTTTATTTTTAACTGGTGAATCTGTAATTGCAACACAGAGCTTTTAATGCTTATTTCATATTATGTTGGTATGGTGCTGTTTCAGACAGAGAATTGACACTGCTAGGAGTTGAAAATTTCACAGGTTCAGTACATAAAAGAAAATCCACCTGGAAGACCTTGAACTCCAGAAAATGTCCAGGGCTTTAGAAATCATCTACAACAGTGTATGGTGAATAGAGGTCACCATTTGGAGGAAATCATTTTTAAAACCAAATAAATAAAAAACGTAATCCTTTGTTTAATCAACAGTGAAATAAATTTTTTAATATCACCTTCGTCTTTTTGTCAACCTTTAAAATGTGGGACGTATTTCTGCTGCACACTGTATATCACCAAATATGATATTTGCCAGAAATTTCCCCATATATATTTTTTTAATAGACATGATTGTTTGATTTATTCATTTTCTATGGCTTATCAACCCTTTGCAGGTTAGAGCCAGAAAATTTTTTTCTACATTTTTTTAAAAAATAATAATGATTTAGTGATACAAGTCTTGCTAATTAACTCATAGCTGGGGGAGGTGGGAAAGAGAACCGGTGGATTCATCCCCCTCCCCAAGGGTATTTGTATGTAAGTGAATATAAGAAACTTAATGGGAACTGGAACACTGATTAACAATTCTGTGCCCATTACACCACCTGCACATCCATGTTTACAGCACCAGGTATTTCCAAGCTACTAACCAAGCTCGACATTGCATAACTTTAATGATCATATAGAAACTGGCATTTCAACGTGATGAGGCTGTAAGCCTTTTTTTAATAGAAGGAAAAGGTTTGTTTTGGAAAAAAATGAGAACTTTTTTCAGATTTATAGTTTAATATTTTTCATAGACCGTAACTGCTTACCTGAGAACATTGGCCTCATATTCACCATCTAACAAACTATCCATAAATTTGACTATGGCCTCCTGGTTGGACTCATTCTCTTTCAACAACTCGCACAACATACCCCACATATTCTTGGACAAAAAATGGAGACATTGCTGTAAATAAAAAAGCAAAAATCAAATAAAAGCATTTTTCACCCCCACATACATTTTTCTCTTAATGAATTTCAATCAGAAAATAAGTGTTAAGCTAATTATATAGGCTCCAATTGAAAAGGCAGAAAAGCAAGGAGGATAAATGCTAAAAGTAATTATAGAATTAGCGTATTAAACTTTTGAAACAAAAGAGTTTGGTGTTGCCTACTTCTCAAAATATGACTAAATAAGCAAAAATCAGAACATTTTTAAAAAAATCCTTTCTTGGTCAAACCAAGAAACTTTCATCATCACCGCCACCCTCATACTAAGCTTAGCTTAATTTAACATAGTGCCACAAGAATGAGTCACTTGATGAGGATCAAATTTGCTACACAAGTAAATAGGTAAGCAAGAATAGCTTGTTAATCATGACTATGAAAGATGCCCAAAACTGAAACCAAAACATCATTTTTTTAAATTCTAAACTTTTTAAAACAAAAAAATATTGTTGCTGCTACAATACAAAAGATAAAATAAAAACAATTTACAAAATTTGATTTTTGGCAACAAGTTAATCTTAATATATCCTGAAGCAAACAAACAAAAAATACAATATTTTAGAATTGCTATGAAAAAGCTAAAAGCTTACTTCTTCAAGTTCTGGTGCTAATAATTGGTTTTCATTTGATTGTATTACTCCAGCATAAGTTTCGGATGACATATTGGAGAATCACCGTGTGTTCTATAATGAAAGAAGAAGAAGAAAAAAAAACAAAAAACAAACATAAATAACAATGAAAAAAACATTTTTTTTAAGTCATTAAATATTTTGACATGCTGTGTGCTTTATCAGAGATACAATGGAGAATATTTTCATATTTAGAAAGGTATTAGATACAGATATTTTCTCTTTAAAACAATTACATGTATGGAAATGTATAACGAATCTCACTCACAAAAAGAGAAAAAGTAAAAAAAAAACAAAATAAAAAAAACAATAAGGAGTGAATGTAAAGTGAAAAACAAACAACAAAAAAGACAAATGACCACAACATTCTACACGTATGTGTAGACAGGTGAATGCATGCACAAATACACTATAGAAAAAAGAAATAAAAAACTTGCACCAATGAAAAGTGCATATAAAAAAAAGAAACATTGAGAAATATATGCAGTCAATTGCTGATACCCACTGATGAGTAGATGCAGTGATTCCTGGAAGGTCAGTCTATGAAACTCTGGAGTTGGGAGGCTAAAGATAACATTAATCAGCTAAGTGACAACATTTTTATACACACACACAGCTTTAAAGAGTGAAAAACCACTCCATTTTATAGGAGCAAATGAGTAATAATCTGCTTCATTTGCTGCCCCTAAAATAAAATAAAAATTGAAATTGTAAAATTTGAAGTGCTGCTATCTGAGTCAGAGAGATATATTTCTTTTCTTATTTTTAAGAAATAGTTTAAGATTGTATTTTTTTCTCTTTTGATCCAATTCAAAGCTAAAAGATCATTTTTTTTTTGCTACACTCTAAAGTTCAAGCTTTGTCAGCTGAGTTTCTATCTATCCATGTATCAGTTAATTATATATACGAGTGTCATTTCATTTACAAATAATAAAAGTTTGTTTTTGTTTTCATAATTAAAATGGCAGAAACACCTGAATCTTGATTCAGCTTTTTTTTTTTTTTTTTTTTTTTACAGTTTCACATTAATTTAATGCCTTCAACAAGTTTAATCATTCAGGCTATTATTAAAGTTAGAACAAGCTTAAAGATAATTTTTTTTGTCTTTTAGTTAATTGTGGTATGATGATAAAAAAAAAAAAAGAAAAAAAAAAAAGGTCAATTTATTTACTTCTAAAATATTTACTTTTGGAAGCAGATATTTTAGTTTGTATTTGAGTTCAACATTAAAACGTAATGGTTTAATAATGCAAGTTAACATTTTTAAAAACATCCTTTTTTAGTTTAATTATTTGTTTGTTGCGCTAAATAACTAAGATTAATGTGATAACATTAATATGACACTTTTTTGGCAAGTTTAAAACATTTCTATATATATTTGGAGACACTATTAGAGAGTAATAAAATCATTATTCAAGCAATAAAAATGATTATCTATGAAGTTTTGAAGAAAGATCTTTTGAACCCTACCTTCCCCAGAAACTATAAAAGATTGAAAATTGCCAAGTCCTTCCAAGTGTCAGGAGTCTTACCCCTCAACTGAACACCACATTCCTCCCTCAACAGGGCACAACACCACAACACATTGATTTTCTTCCTCTTTTTCACTTTGCCTTCCCAAAAAAGCATGCTTTTGCCTTGAGCTTTGTTCAAGACTTCACAATTGTTAAAAATAATTGAAGTTGATTTAAAAACTGATATTAAAATAATTATACAATTGAACGCTGAAAAAAAAAAAATATATATATATATATATATATAATAATAATAATATAGCAACATGCCCAGCAAGCACCTCTGGTAGGCACACTATATTTCAGCCTGCGTCAGTTCCCTTCTCACATGTTACATTAAACGATCAACTGCTACCCTAGGCCTTTCCTTATCAAATTGACACACTATGACTATAAGCAACCAAAGATATAAAACTAAACGAGCTCAACAAAAAATGCCTAAACTCCTCAAATCTTTTCTTTCTCCAAAATTTGTTGTATTCACACAAACTTCTGCAGTGTGGAATCTTTTCCTCTTCTAAAAGTCTCTAAACATCCTAGCTCAGTGTGAAAACTCTTCAATCCCCTCTGATTTCTCAACTTCTGGCTATTTTCCTCTTTAGGAAGGACTAATATCCACATGCATGGTCTGGAAATTTATGTCCGCAAATATCTCCTACTGGTTATAGAGATCCCTCCTGAATCTCCAGATCATTCTTACATGTGTTTCCATCTCTCTCCACTAAACTTAGCTATCTCTTCTTTCTCTGGCATTCCTCCTTTCTCTCATGACTGTAGCATACTAGACAGTATTTCTGATAATATAGACAAAGCCATTTCCCTATACCCATTTACAAATATATATTTATGTTCAGTGACTAATGCTCACCATGCCAGGTGGTTTAAACAGTCAATCACTGGCATACAAACCCTGAACAACTCAATCACTCATGCAAGTGGTGAACTTCCCCAGTAACCCTGATGAACACGCTTCTCTTCTAGATCTCTTTTTTACCTCTATTCCTGACTCATGTTGTAACATGCAGCTCTTCCCTCTTGGCAACTCTGGCAATCATGTCTGAAAACATCTATTTCTGCTCCCCCAAGAACCTCTTGTTAGCAGAATAACTTAATCAGCAAGTGGATTGGGACTTGTTCCATGATTTCCTTCATGACGTCCTCTTCCTGTTCAAAAATGCACTTCTTAAGTCTGCTCCTGAGTGAAAGCCGGCATCAATGCTTTTGTTCTAGCAAGGTAAAAAGTTAAATCATGTTCATCTCCTTGGTTCTCACCTACATGCTCAGCTGCTGTACCAGAGCGACATGTCTGATTGCAACATGTCTCTGCTCATAATGAGTGCAAATGTGGTCTTAAAGAAGTAGAATGTACTTACATATAGCATCTTGCAATTTTGATTCTAGAGATTATTGGCAGCTCTGCAAGAATGTGTTGAGCAACAGCAAATCCTCAATCCCGCCTCTATTCAATCAAATTGAAGTCCTGATATCTACAGCAGACAAAGTTGAATGCTTTGCTTGGAAATTTTCTTCCAACTCAACACTTGATTTATTTGGAGTACCCACACCTGGTTTCCCCCCCAATAGGATAAAGGTTTTACTGAATGATAAGTGCATAACCCTGTCACTTGTCTCAGACATTATTTTTAAATTAGACTCATAAGGCAAGCAGAGGTGACAGGATCCCAGCCATAATCGTAAAGAAATGTGCTTCTGAGCTGATTCCAGTCATCTCCAAAATCCACAGCTATTGCCTCACTGCTTCCAGCTTCTTGGAAGTCCTCTTCTGTAGTTCCTGTTTTTAAGAAATTTGGAGAATCTTCTGACTCCTCTAACTATTACCCTTTTAGTCTCCTACTACTTACCTCTCATTTGCTGGTGTTCCCAGGTCCACCGTGATCTGGAGTGGTAGCACCTGTTAGAGTCCCAGCTATGAGCAAATAGTTAACACCCTAACTTGTGTCAAAATACTATGAAAGTGTAAAAAGGTTTTAATTCCAGAAATACTTTTTGATTTTTTTCTTGTCGATAACTCCAAAACGGTAAGGTTTCTTCATAATTGTTAATTCGAGTTCAGCATGTACATTTGCACAGAATTATGACAATTTTGGAAAATTTTAAGGGATTTTTAGTGCTCAGGAAATAAAACCAAAATTTACTCACAAACGAATGAAATTTTTATTTATTTATTTTTTTTTTTTTACATATGTTACACCGCACAATAAACCTTACTATTTCCAGAATTTTTTTTATTCGTTAAAAGTAGGACTCCTTGGAGAATGTAAAAACCGCCTATTTTTTTTTTTCTTTCTTTCAAATTTGTGCTGCAGCTATAACTGAAAATATCTGAATTGAAAAATAATACAATAAAACTATGACATTATTTAATTAGAAAAGCTTTTAATTGCTTTTGTAAATAAGTTATATTAAGGACACTATTGTATGATTGTCTGAAGAAATAAAATTTTTCCAATGAAATCTTTTTACAAGAATTTTTTCATTTTTTAAAAATTTTAATAATTTATAATAGTTTAAAAACCGTGTAAAATTCTGTATTGGGCTATTTCCTGGATGTGATATAGTAATTATGTGGAAACGAAATTTAATAAAGATAGTTGCACTATTCTATTTTTAAAATAATTTTTTTTTTTTTTTTTTTACTTAATACGTTCTTTCTTTTCGGCTATGGTAGGCTCGAATTGACATTATGAAAAGGGTCACGTGATCTAATAGTTTGTCTCTTTACAGAGAAATTTGCTCGTTACTGTTTCAACAGGTTTTCCTTCAGTTTTAAAAGTTTAAAATAAGTTTTACTTTTTCAATTACTATTTCACTAGATATTTTTTATTTTATGTATTTACATTAGTGTGGGTCATACTTCAATTAAGTATTTTTTTTTTCACTTTTTAAGGAGAAACAAAAATGTTTTTGTTCGTAATTTCTTTAATTTTTTTCATTTTATTCCTTTTAATGAAAGTTACTTTGATAAAGACATTTAATTTTAGAACTAATGTTTAAATTTAAATTATTTTTAGACTTTACTTCATTGATATTTGAAATTAGTTTTCGGAAATTTATGTCAAATCAGGTCATCCATAACTAGCCGTCATCGCTTCGCCATTCAATCGTACATCAATTATTGCCTCAGTAAAATAGTTTTACTTACAAATGTAAAACTACTTAAACATAAAACTGGATCTTACTTGACCTTATGTCCGCGTTGGTATATCTGTAATGACAGAACAAATGTTTGGTTTCAATGAATGTATTCTGGCTTTAATTGAATTAAATCACCTATATTACTTGGGGAAATTATTTTTAAAACAGTAAAAAACAAAATTCGGTTAGGACAAAGCCGCAAAACAAACTTTTATATTGCAAATTCGGTTAGTTCCCTTTCTTCGCGTCATTGTATGTATTGTAATTGTATAGCAACATGTTGCTGTTGCTATAACTCCTTAGTTCTTCAATACTTCTCAAAATGTTCCATCTGACACGATAGCTCTTTTTGCTTTCAGTGTCTCACTCCGACTTCGAACAAGTGAATTACTATTTTTTTTTGTATTGACTAACATTGTTAGACATCAAGCAAAATTAGGGTACAGTTTCAAAATTTAAAAAACAATGTTGTATTATTGAACTTTAAATTCAGCAGAGTAAGTTCAAATTCCAAACCAACGGTTTTTTCAAGCTTAAGCAGAATCCCATCAAAAATAGATGTCAGAGTAGAATAAACTACATGGAAAATAGATTTGTTTTTTTTTTTGCGGCACGAAACGAGAAATCGGTGAGCTGAGTTCCAGTTGAGTTCATTACATTGTTGACTCGAGCGCAAATAATCTTGGGAAAGTTATCCATCTGTGGCATAGTAAAAGTCACACTGGGTGCTTTAATTTGGGCTGGCAACCAGTTTTAACTTAAAACTTTTAAGTGAAGGACAAATCTAAATTCAAAACTAAATTAGGCTTGCCTCCCCTCCCCCAACTAACTCTTGTAAAGAAAAATATTTTTTTAAAAATTTTTTATTTAGCATAAAAAAAAAACTAAATCTTCCTCAACCGTAATTTGCTAACTAAAGACATTGCAGTTTAAAAATCATTCTTCCTTTTCGGTTTCGTACTTTAAATTTTATTTAAAATTTTAATTTTTTGCATAAAAGGGGATTCTACATTATTACGTATAAGGCAAAATTAATTTACACTTTAAAAGTTAAAGTTAAACTTAAGCATTAACTCATTCGCTTCCACTTCAAAACTAATTTTTTTTAGTTTAAAAAAAAAAAAAAAGAATATTTTTCTAAGAAACTAGTTTTTTCAATGTTTATTTTTACAACATTGTCATTTTTATTTACTAAATTTATTTTCTCAGTAAAGTTTAAACCGTATCATTACCAAAATTTTCGAAAATCAACTGATACGAGAGAGAATAAAACAATACCAATTTTCCATTCATTTATATTTCAACATTCACATCAGCATTAAAAAATGAATTGAGGGCGTGGGATTATACAACAATATGTATTTTCAACATAAATGATTCATTACAAATAGTAAGGTCGGACCTTCAGGACAGTACTTCTGGTTCATTAACTTAGTAGCCATTTCCTGGAGGAAGACAACGATTTGAATAAAACAAACAATCAATCGACTTAAATGGAATTGATTCAAATACACGTAGAGTGCGGAGAAACACGGTAGTAAAGACTGAATTTAAAACTAAAAGAAAACCTAATCAATAACTAAATAAGAACTTCCGTATTATGATGCTTGATTCGCTTTCAATAAATGGGCAATATCAAGTTATCAACCTAATTACAATTTAACAGTTGATAAAGTAGTAACACTATGCATGGTGATCCGATTGTTCAATGAGGCTTGAGGTACTTTGTGATGAAATTGCATCATTAAATTACGCAGTTTATTCCTTTCATTTCTTGATAGAATAAAAAAATAAATAAATCCATTATTGTTCCTTCGAGTTTAACAAAGTGAACTTAACAACAATGAGAAAATTCCGAGGACATTATTATTATTATTGTTGCAGGTAGTATATTTTTAAAATAGAAAATAAATTACTTGAGAATTTTAAAATATCGATAAAGAATAAGATTAGAAAAATCAGCAAAATTAAATAATGAGTGAAAATTGAAAAACGATTGACGAGAAAATTGAACGAAAAGGACGCGATAAACATTGATTGCTAAAAAGAGAAATACAGTAAATTACTTATGCCTATTTTACAAATTTACTATAATTACTTTCAGTTTCGCATTAAAAAAAAATACTTTTTGTGGAATTTTGGGCCACCTGAAACTTCAATAACGATAGCAAAAAGTACATTAACGGCTACCGCTAGCTAGTGAGATTACCATAAATTATATGCTTACGAAGATAAAATCATTTTTGTTGTTGATAATTCACAAGAATATGGACAATTCTGCTTCGGGAGAGGTCTTGTGATCTTTTCTTAGTAAATAAAATTGTTTTGATAAAAAACTAAAATCTTTGACACAATATTAGTCAAACAAAACATTAAACAACTAACCAGTGTTCAATATGATTTTGTCTTCATTGCAGGAGTGTATATAAGAGATTCTTCTAGCACATTTGGGACGATGATAATATAATTCAAAAACTGCCCACTAAGGATGATGCGACAGCAAGAGACGTCAACTGGGCAGTGACATAAGGCTAAAGAAGGCGGTGGTCAGACGTGCTTATTAATTCATTCTGCGTCTCGTGCTTTGCTATTACAGTAACACCGGTTACCAATAATTCTGCGCATGCTCTAATAAGTCTTATACGTATACGATCTCTATTAATAAACGTACGGTGTAACACCTTTGTTTATCCCTTACGTAAATTGTACTCTCTTTGTGTTCTTTTTAGAATTAATAACTGCATAGATTTTTTTATCAATTTAAAGTTATACAACTTCATGTGTAGAAAATTTTAAGAATATTGCTCACCCAGTGCGAGGTTCGGATGCATGCGAAGTAGGCTGCTTGCGTAATGTACCGATTCCTTTTTGTCTTTAGTACCAATTTTATTATTGGGTATTGATCTCTGGCGTTGAGTAAACAAGATGTGAACTATATAATTCACAACTACTATGTATTAGTAAAAGTAGGTGCTACAACCACACACTTCCTAAAAATAAACTCCAAAAAACGCATTTGGAATAATGTTCTTTGAAGTTAAACTTCGGTTTTTAATTATTTAAAAAATAGCCTACAGCTAGTCCGTAAAAAAATGAAAAATAAATTTACAGATATAAATAAAAATTTTTTAGACATTTTTAAAACATTGACAGGGTCACTCGTCGAACTTCCATACGAACAAAAAATGAAAACAAATTTTAAGATCTCTTTAAAATCCTGTATTTTTATTAGTCACTTGTTAAAAAAGTAAATTAATAAGGATTAATTTAAAAGTAATACTTTTATGCTTAAAACATAGCAGGAATTAACGTTTATTTATGGTTGTAGTGTAGCGAATTCTCTCATAAAGTAATGCTACAAGTAGGGAGGTAACCTTAGTGAAAAGGAAATAGAATAAAAAGTTATTCCAAACCAAACAACGGCAACTGACAGAGAGAGAAGAAAAACCCTTTTTAGTCTTATCGTTTTGCAACGATTTTGCAACAGATTGCCAGTGTTGCGACCTTGGTTTGGAAATCTCAGTACTAAGGTCTGATAATCAAATAAGGGTAGATTGAAGTGAATCTATGGTAGGTATATAAGTTAGATCAAATGTAGATCAGTAACATAGGCGAAATGTGACATGTGACAATTTAGGCAAAATAACATGTAAATAAAAATAATCCAAACTAGAAACCACTGGAAGTACCTATTACTTTTTCTGACACACTCCAGTCTCAACACAAAAAAAGAAAAAAAAAACACACAAACAAATCAGTTTTTTTAAGGTCAGATTTTCTTTAGAGGGTTTGTCTAGTTATTAGTCCCCCTGATCTAGGCAATTCTGACTTATTAGCTTTCCTCAATTGAGGGTGGCTGCTGTATTTCAACACAAGATAAATGATACCAGTTGTCACACCAGTCACAAGAGATCATGGCATTACTGTCATCTGGTAGTTCAAAGCCAGAGCAAATCCAAATACACTGATCATCTTTGGCTGGAAGTTGATTATCAAGGACATCAGGATGGACATCGGGATCAACATTTATCCTGATCTCGTGGCAATGAACCAGGATGATTGAAGGGCCCCTCAATAGACAATTCCAAGGGATGGAGGTGTTTCAGAGAATGGACCTGCAAAGATCCATTACCCCGCTTGATTTGAGCAGACTTAACCAATCCGTCATCTCCTGGGAAAAGATGTGTAATTCTACCCAAGGCCCAAAACAGTTGAATCTTGTTGGGCACCCTGATTATCACAATTTCACCCACACAAATTCCATAGGCAGTCCACCTAGGTTGGTTTGGGGCATTTTTTTTCCTTAGGCTCAATAAATAGTCCTGGTACCAGATCCTTCTGAATCTTTTTAATGATTCATTTCTGGAAATCAAAGAGTCTAAAAGTTGTCTTCTGGAGGGAGGTCTGACTTGATAGACACTCCACTTGTTCAACCTCAATATTAGTCTGGAGTTCACAGTGGAGTGTAAAAAATGATTGGGGGTTATGATTTCCAGACCGGGATCTGTTGAGCTCCTGTAGGTCAATGGTTGGTTGTTGATGACTAGTCAAAAAGTCAAAATAGATGTGGCTGACATGACTGATTAATTTGAACAGACAAGATTTTATAGTCTTAATTAGTCGTTCCTAAATGCTACTATACCAGGGTGAGTGTCAAGGTATCCTAATGTGCACAATTACACAAGCACCCAAACTCTCCTTAAACTCACTGGACAAGAATGCATCATGTAGCACATCACATCCTGCCATGAAGGACTTGGCACTGTCACTGTAAACATGAGAGGGTACGCCATAAATTTTGGTGAATCGGATGAATACCATCAAGAAAGAGTGGACGGTCATGTCTTTGACCAATCCCAAGTATACTGCCCTCATCTCCAAACACAAGAATATACATTTTTACTCTTTCTTCACCACTCAGGACCCACAGATAACCTGTGTAATCCACCCTATGTGTAAGAAGGGTTTTATAATATTGATCTGTGCTTGAGTAAATTAGTCATTTTTGGGTAGGTGAAGGGAATAGAGTTAAATTGTGGTGGCACGGAGCAAGCGAAGGACCGGATATTAACCCTCAGAGGTTTAGACAGCAAATGACCAATACTGGTCTCTGCGCACCCGGCTCCACGCAGAATTTCCGGTGGAAAACTAAAAAGAAATAAAAAGAATGATAAGCAATTTTCCACCAATTAAACGGCTCCGTGCCATACCCAACAGTTTGTTTCAGCAGACTGACTCTGATCCGAAGGGCACACATAAATAGAGCGATAAATTCATTTCTAAGAGAGAAAGCTTTGAAGTACCGTCAGTGAATGTCGCTACGCTTTCCTCACCCATCAAACCCGATGCCTTCAGCCTTCCTTCACCAACGGAGATATCAAAGGACTCCTACCAACCCATTGACCTCACCTTTCATCTCCTGTGACCAGCACGTCATGAACTTAAGTATTAACAAAAGACACTTATATTCTTTTAATAATCGGATTTCTCTTCTATGAATGAACATTTTGTAACGGACTTTGTGCGTGTAAATCAAGAAACATTGTACTATTCATTGATGTTGCATTTAAATACAAAGTGTTTTTGATATACCCTTCTCTTTCGTATGTTATTTTGTTTATGTTATGGTGACCTCAATTTGATTGCTTGTTGAACCTTTAGGCCAAACTAGCGGCTGTCCCGAAGGACTGCTACTATTTATCTACCTTCTGATACAAGCAACAATTAACAACGAGAACTCTACACCCCATCACCATAAAATTTCCAGCACAAGGAGCATCCAGATAAGACTTTCTTCACATCTTGTCTGCCTTGGGGTATCCAATATGCAGATAGCCTCCTCTTATTCAAGGTAGTGGGAACACTGAAATGTTTGCAGTTTTTGTGGCAGTTCAATATAATGAGGCTGGTCAACTGGTGCTCCTTAGCTATTAGGATGGGATTAATAACTTTGTACTTGTATACCAATTCTTCCCTCTGAACAAATTACCCCATCCTTGTCCAAGAACAGATTCAATCCACCCACCCTCTGTGGTACTGCCTTTCCAGAAGGATTCCTCAAATACCCTAATTCCTCCAAGAAGGATTGTTGTTGCATTACTCTTATTAGGTGTGTTCAAGCTGCTGTAATGGAATCTATTTCTTTCTTCTTCACTTTATTAACAAACCAGAACACACAGGCTGTAATGTTCACCAGTCTTGACAATTCTGAGTATCTTTCAAAGGAAGCAACACGCTCATCTTAGCCACCACCCATTGTGCAAAATACCAAGGGCACCATTCTTTTATTTTCAGGGCTCAGGCAGTTCAGGGCATTCTCAGGCCAAGAAGTTGATTGGTCTCCAATCCAAGAATGTCTGGAAGTCAAAAATTCTAAATTAGTCCTCAGTTTAGTGGTGGATAGGCCTCTGGTAATAAAATCAGCAGGGTTCTATCCAGTAGGCACATATTTATACTGAATGGACACATTTAATTCTGATGTTAATTCGGCTTCCATTTGTTTGATGTCTTTCAGCTGATTTTTGGCAAAAACATTCTTGTTGTTAGTTGTCCTTGTAAGAAACCATGACAGGAAAATCTGTGCATCTACCACAATACATACGTTTTTGATTGGTTTAGTTTGGTTTGGTTTGGTTTGTTTTACGGCATATCAAGCTTAATGGGTTATTTAATGCCGACAAAATTTTCATTGTTGGTAATATTTTTTTCAAAAACTCTATTTCTGGTAATATTTTTTCCTTCAAAAAATCTATTTCTGGTAATATTTTTTCCTTCAAAAAATCTATTTCTGGTAATATTTTTCCTTCAAAAAATTTATTTCTGGTAATAATTTTCCTTCACAAAATCTATTTCTGGTAATAATTTTTCTTCGCTGGTAATATTTTTTTTCCAAAAATGTATAACTGGTAATATTTTTTAAAAAATGTATTGCTGGTAATAATTTTTTACAAAGTATTCCTGGTATTAAAACCTATTTTTACACTTTCATAGTTTTTGGACCCCAGTTTGGGGGTTAACTATTTGCCTATAGATGGGATCCTAACATATGCTACCACCCCGGGTCAGGGTGGACCTGGGAACACCAGCAATTAAGGAGTGGTTCCACACTCCTCAAAACTTCCTGATCAGAGGCCTTACTGTTGGATGTAGCTTATCATCTTGCTCAGGACGTGGATGTAGTTTATCATCATATCCAGGACAGACGTTTTTGAAGGATACTCCAGAATATACCTTCAATAATGTTGGAAGACCCTTGATGGCCAAGAAGGCTGCTAATAGCTCCAGTGTGGGTAAAGTTTTTGATTTAAGTGGTGCTACCTTGGCTTTGGAAAAAAAAACAAAGAAAAGACCCCTTCCTGAGTAGTATAGTCTGTGAATCCATATGGCCTTTTATAGGCATCGCAGAACAGAAATAAATCAGTTTCTTTACCTTTGCTGAGAGTTTGTCTTTGAAAGTTGATGGAACTAAGTTCTGATAATTCTTTGGCAAGAGCTGCCCATTGGGACTGAAATTCCTTTGGAATGGCCTCATCCCAACCTAGACCTAGCTTCCAGAACTCGCTGATGAATGAGCCTGTATGATCACTGGTAGACACAAATAAAGAGGGTCAAATACTTTGGATGCATTGGACAGTATGTGTGATGGGCAATGTTGATGGTATCGGTTTGAGGGGTTATATTGATAACCCAGCAACTTCTCCCACGGGCATCTGTGACTTACAAGAGTGCCTTCTTCCTTCAATTCCTGCAATTTTGTATTGTTGGAGTTGCAGGATTGTATTAGGTCATCCCATAAGTTCTGTCCGAATTTTAACTTTTTGTTAAAATGAACAGAATTTAAAGAGTATTATATAATGTCTAATGGAGCTGAACATTATTTTTAGGTTTAGATGCATTTAAACTGATCAAATTTTATTTCAGAGAAAAATAAAATAAAATTTTGTTTGATTAAAACCCTGCTAACATGGAAGTACCCAAGAATCATTTGAAGCACATAATGCTTTATGAGTTCAAGAAAGGAAACTCAGCAGCCAAAGCGGCTAGAAACATTCACTCAGTTTATGGAGAGTAATGTGTGAATGAAAGAACTTGCAGAAGATGGTTTGCAAAATTCAGAGGTGGAGATTTCACCCTTGAAGATAAAGATCGAACCGGACATCCTGTTGAGTTTGATGAAAAGCTTCTTGAAGCAGCCCTTGAAGAAAATCCTGCTTTATCAGTTGAGGAATTGGCAGTGGTTCTCAGTTCAAACCATACAACTGTTCATCGTCATCTTCAACAACTTGGAAAAGTTCCTAAACTTGGAAAATGGGTGCCTCATGAATTGTCTGAAAACAACCTCAAATCCCGAGTTGACATCTGCTCTTCTCTCCATTCTCACTAACTTGTTTCACCTTTTTTCGATAGACTTGTGACTGGCGACGAAAAATGGATCTTTTATCGAAATGTTAAGCGTCGTAGACAGTGGCTTGGTAATTGGGAAGGACCCCAACCACAGCTGAAAAGGGAACTTCATGGGCAAAAGGTTTTTCTTTCAATCTGGTGGGATTGCCAAGAAATAATCCACTTTGAATTTTTACCACCTAATGCAACAATTAATGCTCAAATATACTGTCAGCAATTAGAGCGTTTGAACCAAGCTTTGAGGAAAAAAAGACCTGCTCTAGTGAATTGAAAACGGGTGATGTTTCATCAGGACAATGCGCGACCACACACAGCAAGAATCACATCACAAAAGATCAAAGATCAAAGAACTTGGTTTTTAGCATTAAAACCGAAGATGATAGTGATATACCTCTAACACTTCAAACAATTGTTCTTCTTCAAAAAGAAGCAGAATTTACTTTTGTCTGAATTGCTTGCCAGATGGATCATCAGTAATGCCTTCCTAATATCTGCCAGAAGAACAGTAGTGAAAAGTAAATTGACCCTAGGGTAAGCAGCTTCATTGAGGGAGACAGAATTACCAGATTTGAATGTACAGTTGAACACAGGACAGATTTTGGTTGTACTGGGGTCTTCGTTTTAAAAAAATAAGGAACAAACACATAGTCATTGTATCTCTCAGGTTGGCATTCTAAGAGTCCGATTATTCCCTCCTTCACTTGGTCTTCAAACACCTTTATGTACTTTTGGTAGAGGTTTTTTTTTTCTAAATTCTGGACCACCTTGTCCAGAACCTTAAAGGCTATGTGATGATTTGATTGGACCCACCTTTATTTGTCCTCATGCCATGATAATTTTGCCAGGTAATGATCATCCTTATGAACAATGTTCTGCATAAACTCCTCCATTTTTCTGGTTGGCATAATCTGAAACCGATTCAGCATCAGGAAGGCCCAGGGATCCAAAGCTGGACATCCATTCAAGTCCACTATTAACTGCACTGTCCTAAAAAATGTCTGCAAACAGGTCTGTGTAGGAAGGATCTGGATTCACAATGCTATTAACAAGGGAATCAGCACAAGAGTAACCCTTGACAATCTCATCATAGTTCGGGGCCTCTGAAACTGTGTCAATCAGGTTGATTTGGTCATCATACAGAAAATGTTTTGTGTTGTCAATGGGGACAATATCAGCAGGCGTCTGCCAAGCAGTACCATTCATGCACCTTACAACCTTCACAGGGTACCTGTACTGAGTTAAGTCTACACCCATAAGGCCCCACAACTGGGCACATCCACTCCTTATCTCTGCAATAAATTTATAATTCCTTTCCTTGAGATTATTCCAAATGACTGGCAAGTCTGGTTCTTTATGTGATAGATTCAACTCACTGTCAAAGAGAATGCGCAATTGGGTGAGGGGAGACTCCTGGAAACAACTCTACAATTGTTGTTATTTGCCTGAACCTGCAGTGCTTCCTCCCCAAAAAGGTCATAATTTCTATCCCCACATTCTCCACTGTCTTGAGGTCAGCACTTCCTTAGAAAAATATGATCTCTGACTATAAGGCAATTCAGAGAAACAGGGTAGTTTCCCCTTGTAATTGTGATGTTCACCACAGGTAGTATGTTTTGAGTGTCTTCTATTTTTGTGTTTATGCTGGTATTTATTTCTGATTCATCCAGTTTAAAATGAAGACACATAGAAGTGAAGTGTCTCCAAGAATTGCAAGACTTGCATGGGTCTCTAAATCCCTTGACACCTGGACAGGTTCCACCATCATGGCTGGTGACTGTGCAAAATTCACATAACCCAAGTTGTCTACAACATCTCAAGCAATCATTGTAAGAGGGACGATAGGTTTTACAATTAAGGCTAGCATATCCGTTCCTAGTACAAGAATTGCAGTAATGGACATTATCTACAATATCATGGTCTGTATGGAAACTCTCCAAGGCAGAAACCTTAGGTGCATTTTTTGTCCAAGCAGGATTTGTCTTGGGTCTAAAATATTGAATTGAATCCATTCTAGGGGTCAGAGTTGGTTGAACTTGGAGCAGTGCCTTTATAACATTGTTACTGTACTGCAGTATACAACCCAAGCTTGGATACGGAGTGCTTGATCTCCTAATTAGTTCAGCTTTTGTTTCATCTGGGATTTTGTCAAATAAAATATGAGCCACCAGGAATCCACTTCCAGAACCCACTACCAGAAAATGATATCCATAATCAGAGTTCAACTCATCACATTCATATTGAACCTGGGAGAGATATTCCTTTATTTGTTTGGAGGATCTATCAAATTTGGGTGTATGCTGCACTATTCTGTTGAAAATCTCCTCTCAAATGGCCTCTCTGTCCCAGTACTCCTCTTTTAGTATTTTTATATAAATGCCATAGTTTTGGTTGTTTTTGGATAGATGGTGAATTAAATGGAAACATGGTGGAAGAAAGTATATCTATTTTCCGTGTAGCAAGGATGAGTAAGCTAAGCTTGCCAACTAGTTAGGCAAATGTTGTATTTCATCTCTGGGTATATTATGGTAACTGCAGCATTGGAAAATGGACAAAATTAATTTAATAACTCTAGTTTTGGTTAATTTTCCATCTGTTTATATACACATCTATAGATCCACTTTGAAAAGGTTGCTTGGCTTCTCATTGGTTTGCACTCTACTATATCTTGCGAAAGCTTTCTGACTGGTTGGTTGAATTATCTATTTTTAGAAATGTTGAAATTTCGGTTTACTTGTTAGTATTTGTTTATTTCTTTTCTTACATCCTGGTTTGTGATTTGTTGGTTGAACTATGGCCTTGTTAGCTTAGTGATTTTTATTATTCATCTATTTTTAGAGATAGTGAAATTTTGGTCTTGTTATTTATTTTTATTTATTTATTTCTCTATCACCACAACCTAGTAATAAGAAATGATATGACTGAATATTAATAAAATTTACAATAAGAAGGGATTTATTTTATGTTCCACACACACACACACACACACATATATATATATATATATATATATATATATATAAAAGTCAAAATATGGTTTATGTATATATCCTTGACAATGATGATGCATTTGAACAAATAGAGAAGCAAATTCATACTCTGCTTGAGCAAAGAGAGCTCAAAGTAAACCATGCCAAAACTGAGATTTACACTATACCAAAGCCTTCTCCATCCCCACTATCACCACCAATGATTGAAGAACTCATCCAACACAAGAATGACAAATTGCTATGTTCTGTACTTAACTGGCTTGTGAATTACAAGCCACCGCCACCTAATGTTGAAACCTATAATTGTGAAAATTGCTAATTACCTGTAACTACTTGAACCGCAAGAGAGATATTGAAAACAGAAAGAGGATTGTACTTCTAATTATTCATGAATAAGAAAAATCTTCAAATCCAGTGTCATGTGTCATCAACTGAAAATCAAAACATTCTCTATTTATATATTAAGTGTGTTTCTGCACAACTTAAGATTTCTGAGGATTTCCGAGTAGAGATGAGAAAAATATTGATGCTTTCCAGAGAATATTAGTTAGAACTGTCCTCAATGTCTGCTAGCCTTGAATGATCTGGAGTGAAAATATATACTATAAGATAAAATGGAAACCTTGGAGCAAAGACATTAAAAGAAGAAGATTCACTTTCCTTAGACATGTCATGAGTTTACCCAAAGAAATACCAGTGAGAAAAGCCTTTGAATAATGCTTAAGTATATGCAACATGAAAAAGAGTTGCCCAGAAATTTCATGGCTAAGGAAATTAAAGCTGACCTTGCAAATATAAATATTATATTTAACACTACAGATCCAGCATCTCTACTTCAATTGGAGAACTTAGCCTCAGATAGGTACAGTTGGAGTCAACATAAGAGATTGCTCATGCAATAATTAATTTTCAATATGATTAATAGGTTATATATATATATATATTATTATTATTATATATATATATGTATATATATATATATATATATACATATGTATATATATATGTATATATACATATGTATATATATATATGTATATATACATATGTATATATATATATGTATATGTATATATACATATGTATATATATATATGTATATATATATATATGTATATATACATATGTATATATATATATGTATATATATATATATGTATATATATATATATATATATATGTATATATATATATGTATATATATATATATATATGTATATATATATGTATATATATATATGTATATATGTATATATATATATGTATATATGTATATATATATATGTATATATGTATATATATATATGTATATATGTATATATATATATGTATATATGTATATATATATATATTGTTACGTTAGCCCAATAGTTGTATCCTCACCTCAGATTTTATAAGCATGTTTTAAGTACATAGTGTATTTGCGACGAAACATATGAATCTTATTAACTTCTTTATTTCTTGAATATGCAGATTGTGGGATATATTTTTTTTATGCCCAGATGAGTCAGGGACAGTTCTCGGAAAAGAGCCTTACCTCCTCCCTCCATTTCCTATCTGGTCTCTGGTCGTAGGCCAAACAAACGCTGTTCGACAGATAGGTGCGAATGACATTAACAGGGTCCGTGAATGACGCATATTTTTTTGTGGGCCAACACGTGACTCAACTCGTAGCAGTTTTCGTTTCGCACGTGTTGAGGTGGCAATTGTTAATGGATTTAGGGAACTTAACTCTTCTCTATCCTCAAGGACTGTAGAACTCTTGAATAACGGAGTCTACTTTCCTTATGCCTCTATCTGGGCAGATCTCTCTCTTCCTACCTTTTGATGTGATTAGACGTGTGTAATAAAGCTCTGTCAACTATAGCGAAAGTGTCCAGTTTTCTTCTTGGTACATCTACATACAGCATTAACAAATGGTAGCAGAGCGTAGTTGCTAAGAAGAAAAAATAATATAGTGAATATAAGTTGAATATTTACTACTGAAGCGAAGCGTACAGCGAGCGTGGGGAAAAAATAAAAGAAGATTCCAGGGAGTGAAGAAATACAAGACAGCGAATAGAGAGAGGGCAAAACTGCAAAGCGTTAAAAAAAAAAAAAAAAAAAAAAATATATACAGAGAACAAGAAAAAAAACAAAACACAGTGAGTAAAAAAAAAAAAAAAAAAAAATACATTCTTTGAACAGTGAATTAATACTTTTTGTTTTCACATTTCATGTCGTTTATTTCATCTTTTCAACAACAAAAAAATAACGGACCAGACGCAACTGTTTTTTTTTTCTTTTCATTCCAAAACATTTTACTACAGTTATTAAATTCAAATTGCAGTATTTTTTAATTTTATTTTCAACTCTGAACACGTAGTTTGGTTTGCTTGAAAGTTAAAATAAAATAAAGTAAAATAAAAATAAAAAGTGTGCTTCTGGTGTAATTAGTAATTAAAACATGTCTATCAGAATTAGTCCCCCGACTTTTCACAAATCCAAAAATTATGAACTATATAGAACGGAGATTTTGGCTTGGTCCGAAGTGTCGGAATTACCGAGAACAAAAGCAGGGATTGCTGTTGCTCTTTACCGGAATCCGACGAAACACTGATACGAGAAAAGTTTTTTTCTCAATTATCTATTGCCGAATTAAAGCAAGAAAATGGCCTAGATATTTTAATATCTTGACAAACATTTAGCAAAGGACGATTTAAGCGACTGCCTACAGAAATTCAAGGATTTTGACGGATTCTCCCGAAACGAGACTCATTCAGTAAAAATGAATATATCGCTATGTTTGACGATAAATACAGAAAAATAGAAAAAAAAAATATGAAGCTTCCACCAGAAATTCTGGCCTTCAAACTTTTACGGAATTCCAAGATTTCTGATGAGGAAAAAATGTTAGTCCTTACTGGAATGGATTATGAAAATAGAGACACGTTGTATGAGCAGGCAAAACGATCTTTAAAAAAATTCAATGGCGATGAAGTAAAGAGTGCCAACAGTGTCAGACTTGAACCAGCTTTTCTTGCTGAAAACGAAGAGGCCTTGTTGGCTGCTGGCTATGTTAAAAAGGGTTACAACAGGGGAGGCTATCCGCCTAGAGGAGGTAAACGAGGGTCTGGTTTTGCATCTTCACAAAGAGGAACCAAACCCATAAATCCTACGGGAGCCGATGGGAATATTTTACAGTGCAAATTGTGTGGGTCTTATAGACACTTGGCAGGAAAATGTCCCGATGGCTGTAACCCCAAAGGACCTGATGGGAACTACTTAACTTGCAGATCATGTGGCTCTTATAGACACATGATAGCAAAATGTCCTGACAGTTGGGAAAATATGGCCAAGGTGAATATTACCGAAGAAAATGCTGTTTTGTTCACTGGATACCACAAACAGGAAATATCACAGCTTGGATCTGAGGCCAGAAACTGTGCAGTTTTAGATAGTGCTTGTTCCAGTACAGTGTGTGGCCGAACATGGTTGAACAGCTACATGGACTCTTTGGATGAAGCAGATAAAAACAAAATTGAAATCTTGTGGTGAATATATGATACCAGTTCACATGGTTGGTAACAATGTCACTATAAGAACTGATGTTGTTAATTCAGATATTCCTCTCTTGTTGTCAAGATCCTCAATGAAAAAGGCAAAAATCAAGATGGACCTGGAAAATGACACTGCGATAATCCTGGGGAAAGAGGTTGCACTGAACCTTACATCATCGGGACATTATTGTATCCCTATCGATAAGACAGAGACTGTCTCAACCCAAGAGGTGAATTCAGTTAAGCTTGAAGAACTGAATATTTTAGACAGAAAATCAGCCCTACTGAAGCTCCATCGTCAGTTTGCTCACCCTCCAAAGAAACGACTAGTGGCACTGCTAAAAGATGCTAAGGCATGGAAGGAAGAATACGAAGATATCTTGGATGAAATAACTTCTAAGTGTCAGTTATGCCAGTTGTATGCCAAAACACCCCCTAGACCAGTAGTGTCAATGCCCATGGCAAAATCATTTAATCAAAAGATCGCAATGGATCTTAAACAATACAAAGGTCGTTGGATCTTACACATGATTGACATGTGGTCTAGATACACCATATCAGTGTTTATTGATCGAAAAAAAACAAGTTGTGTCATTGATGCCCTTATGAAAAATTGGGTTGGAGTATTTGGTATCATGGAATCACTGATGACCGACAACGGTGGAGAATTCAACTCGGAGGAAATGCGTGATGTTACCTTGATCCTCAACATCAGGGTATGCACCACAGCTGGAATGAGTCCTTTTCAAAATGGACTCTGTGAACGTGTACATGCAATAACGGACATGATGCTACTTAAGTTGGAGGCTGAGAATAGTGGAATAGAGCTTGGAACACTCCTAACCTGGGCTAACATGGCAAGAAACTCTTTACAAATGTACAATGGGTTTAGTAGTCATCAACTAGTATTCGGCAAAAATCCTAACTTGCCTAGCATGATGCAGGCTGGGTTACCAGCCTTGGATGGAGCTACAAGTAGTGAAGTATTTTTTTCAGCATTTGAAGGCTTTATACGAAACACGTAAAGCTTACATCCAATCTGAAGCAGATGAAAGAATTAGACGTGCTTTAAGATCTAAAATCAGAGCATCAGAGCAGGTTTTCCAGAATGGGGACTTAGTATTTTACAAGCGGGATGGAAAAGAACGATGGCTTGGACCTGGGAAGGTAGTTTTCCAGGATGGAAAAGTCGTCTTCATTAGGCATGGTGGTGTATTTGTGAGAGTCTCACCAAATAGACTCTGTAAAATAAAATCTGGTTTTAGCGAAACACCTGGGGAAAATAATCAAAATGCTATGACAGAAGAACAGGTGGCAGATGAAAGAAAGGAAATTCCTACAGTGATGCCTGCCACTGGGGTAACAGAAACTCTTCCTACGGAGGCACCCACCAATCTACTCAGTGAAATTCCCAATAACCAACCTAAAGATGTCGAATCCAAAAAAACAAATTTAAAAAAAGGGGATCAAATCCAACATAAATTACCAGGTTCAGAAAACTGGGTTGCAGCCACCATCTTAGGAAAGGCTGGAAAGAATACCGGAAAAAACAAGGGCTGGTACAATGTTCAAGATAATAGCAGTGGTAAGCAGATGAGTTTGGACTTGCAGAAAGTTGAGTGGAAAGTTCCAGAAGAGCAGGACGAAAATGAACTGGTCCATGTTACAGAGGATACACATAAAGCACAACCACTGGAGTGTAACTCTGCCAAGCAAGTAGAGTTACAAAAACTTTTAGATTTCTGCACATATGATGAAGTGGAAGACAAAGGTCAAAAGGCCATATCCACGAGGTGGGTGATCACCTCTAAAGATGGCATTGTTAAGGCACGGTTGGTAGCTAGAGGATTTCAGGAATATCGTTTCCTTGCCAAGGATAGCCCAACGGTCGGAAAGGGAACAATGAGAACATTTCTTACCATTGCCTCGAGCAGAAGATGGAGAGTCAAGACAACAGATATTAAATCCGCATTCCTGCAGGGAGAGAAACTTGACCGTGATGTGTACATCCAACCACCAGTGGAGAGCAACACCCCCAAAGGATTCATTTGGAAACTAAGGCATGGCTTATATGGCCTAAAAGATGGTGCAAGACAATTTTTTTTGAGTGTCCGAAATGAACTCCTCTCCTTGGGATGTACACAGTCAAAGCTTGACCCTGCTATGTTTATGAGGATAGAAAATGGTTGTCTGTCAGGTATTATATGCTGCCATATAGATGATTTTCTCAATGCCGGTAACAAATATTTTGAGACAGTAATCAACAAATTACACACAAGATTCCTGGCTGGAAAAATTGAAGATGGGGATTTCAAATATATTGGTTTCCGGATAACACAACAAGTTGATGGTATAACACTGGACCAAACAGGTTATATATCAAATTTGGACCATCCGCAGCTGGAACCAGGAAGGGCCTCTCAGAAACTTGATCAGCTCAACCCAAAAGAGCAAACGCTATACCGAAGAATAGTTGGACAGCTAAACTGGACCGTGCAAGGTTCAAGACCCGATCTAGCCTTCGAAATGATTGACATGAGCACTAAACTCAACCAAGCGACAGTCGGTGACTTGATGCGAGCAATAAAAACAATTGGACGCTTAAAAGAAATCAAATCCACCCAACTATACCCACAGCTAAAAGGAAAAGAGACTAATGATTGGGAGGTTTTTGTTTTTACTGATGCCGCTCTTGGAAACCTCAATGATGGAAAAGGCAGTGTTGGAGCCTACCTGATATGGTTGAAAGACAGGTTTGGAAATTGCTGCCCCATAGCCTGGCAGGCTAAAAAGATAAGGAGAGTTGTTAGATCAACAATAGCAGCAGAAGGTTTGGAAGCAGCAATATACTACAGGGAGCTGATAACCAATCTCTTAACTGTAGAGCAAAACTGCCTACCCATCACAGCTTTTGTAGACAATAAAAGTATTATGGAATCATTGCAATCAACTAAATTAGTTGATGATATGCGTTTACGGGTGGACATTGCTGCTCTCTGTGAAATACAACACAACAACTGGGTGTCTATAAAATGGTGCCCAGGGAAGATACAACTTGCTAATTCACTCACTAAGAGGGGAGCATGTGGAACTGAACTCCTAAACGTTCTTCAAAAAGGAAAAATGCCTGAAGAATTTATATAAAAAAAAAATATAAATAAATAAATAAAAATAATAATTTTTTGATAAGAGGCATAATAATCCTCCAGACCCAAGGGTAGTCTAACCTGATGAAGGTCCCAAAAAAAAGGGGGGGGGGGAAGAAAATACAATTAATGTTAATGGATTTAGGGAACTTAACTCTTCTCTATCCTCAAGGACTGTAGAACTCTTGAATAACGGAGTCTACTTTCCTTATGCCTCTATCTGGGCAGATCTCTCTCTTCCTACCTTTTGATGTGATTAGACGTGTGTAATAAAGCTCTGTCAACTATAGCGAAAGTGTCCAGTTTTCTTCTTGGTACATCTACATACAGCAATGACCTCACTTAGTTGTGGGCCCTCGGAGGAAGCGGACGTCACCAAAACCAGTCTTAGCTGTTTGCCATTAGAAGAAGCAGTTGTCATCAAAACCAGACTTCGTTGTTTGATGCCAGAAGAATTAGATGCCACCAAAAACCAAAGGACCGACGAGAGAATCTAGAACAACATCCTCAACCCAAGTCGGCTACACTCCCGTGATTTTTCTGTGTGTTCTTCTCGCCATCAACACGGATTGGACATCGCCAATCAAAATCTCATATTAGAACATTGTCAATCCCATCCTTTTATGAATATCCTTTTGATCAAACTGTACCCTGATAATCAATCGACGTCGATTCCAACCTTATGTAAGTTTGTGCATGTTTTTCTATATCTTATAATCTGCTATCTCTGTATTCATATGTATTTCGCCACATTAGTATCTGTTTAATTGGTAACTTATCTCCCCATCCCTTATATTATTTAGTTTTCTTTTTCTTTTTCTTACTTTCACACTTTGTATATTTTATAAATAAAATCTTTGTATTATATATTCTCGTGTCGTCTTCTATTGTTCTGTGTCTGCATATGGTTCGTTTTCTCTCTGCGTTTACCGACGTCCGGAATTGGAGAATTCCCCTCCCAACGTTCTTTTCTTTATTTTTATATCGAACCTTGGGATCTCTCATTTATTTTTTTTATTATTTTCTTGTCGCGTCCCGGCTATCGTAGTCCCAACGAAACCCCGGGGCATAATAGAATATATATATATATATATATATATATATATATATATATATATATTATATATATATATAAAAAATAGTATATATATATATAAAAAATAGTATATATATATATAAAAAATAGTATATATATATATAAAAAATAGTATATATATATATATATAAAAAATAGTATATATATATATATATATATATAAAAAATAGTATATATATATATATATATATATATATAAAAAATAGTATATATATATATATATATATATAAATATATAAAAATAGTATATATATATATATATATATAAAAAAATAGTATATATATATATATATAAAAAATAGTATATATATATATATATAAAAAATAGTATATATATATATATATATAAAAATAGTATATATATATATATAAAAAATAGTATATATATATATATAAAAAATAGTATATATATATATATATATATAAAAAATAGTATATATATATATATATATAAAAAATAGTATATATATATATATATATATATAAAAAATAGTATATATATATATATATATATATAAAAAATAGTATATATATATATATATATATATAAAAAATAGTATATATATATATATATATAAAAAATAGTATATATATATATATATATATAAAAAATAGTATATATATATATATATATAAAAAATAGTATATATATATATATATATAAAAAATAGTATATATATATATATATATAAAAAATAGTATATATATATATATATAAAAAATAGTATATATATATATATAAAAAATAGTATATATATATATATATATATAAAATAGTATATATATATATATATATATAAAAAATAGTATATATATATATATAAAAAATAGTATATATATATATATAAAAAATAGTATATATATATATAAAAAATAGTATATATATATATATAAAAATAGTATATATATATATATAAAAAATAGTATATATATATATATAAAAAATAGTATATATATATATATATAAAAAATAGTATATATATATATATAAAAATAGTATATATATATATATATAAAAAATAGTATATATATATATATATAAAAAATAGTATATATATATATATATAAAAATAGTATATATATATATATATAAAAAATAGTATATATATATATATATATAAAAAATAGTATATATATATATATATAAAAAATAGTATATATATTATATATATAAAAAATAGTATATATATATAAAAAATAGTATAATATATATATATAAAAAATAGTATATATATATATAAAAAATAGTATATATATATAAAAAATAGTATATATATATATATATATATATATATATATATATTATATAAAAAATAGTATATATATATATAAAAAATAGTATATATATATAAAAAATAGTATATATATATATATATATATATATATATATATATATATAAAAAATAGTATATATATATATAAAAAAATAGTATATATATATATATATAAAAAATAGTATATATATATATATAAAAAATAGTATATATATATATATATAAAAAATAGTATATATATATATATAAAAAATAGTA